>PVJC01053479.1:0-10772 GCA_004026665.1 Murina feae | reverse complement strand
CCTCTAATCTAGTCCCATCACTGTTTCTGAAGCCACCGAAAATGCTACTTTTCAGTAGCATAGTGCTTGTTATTTAATCATGTTCTTTGGAGCTGTGGTCAGGTCTAATATTTCCTTTCAGTTTGTGGTCTTTGGTATAGTATCACCTGTTGAAAGAGAACAGTTGACAGTCAAGCATCTGGAAACAGCAGAGTATAGCTTAAATACCTTGCCTATTCTCTGTGACATACTGGTTCTCTCATTACCTCTATAATTTATTCATCTCTGAGGAAGGCATACCTGAGAGACCTGAAGGAAGTAGGATGTAGCTGAGTAAATTGGAACATTAATCCAGTGTTTTCCAATGCATTTTCTGAAATATGCAATACCTGACTATTTATTTAGTCAGGGGCACTGCCCACTTTTCCCTCAGATTTTTATTGTCAAATAAAAATATGACAGTGGCCAACACAACAATAGCAATCTGGTGTGAATGAATAAAAATTACACCTATTTTTTTGTCAGATCAGCAAAAAGTATATTTTTTGGTGTGCTGCAGAATTTTAGTGATTAATTTATGTGCACCATAAGATGAAAAAGGTTGTAAATTGCTGAATTAATCCACATTGATCCTACATCCAAGTGGGACAGTCCATTCTCAGACTACTCCCAGGGACAGGGTGACCCTGCCATGCGCCTTTGCCTAACTTTGGGGTCCAGAGTTCTAGTGGCTGATACTGCTCCTTATAACAGTCCCTAGGTAGTAGGGCAAGTGGCCAGCAGGAGGGTTGAGGGCACAGTTCTCCTGGGGCACTTAGGTGTTTGTGCCAAGGAAAGTGGTTCACCTTGGTGTTTCCATCCCGCTTACAGTGATTTCTTCTTGCTTCTTTCAGTTTGAAGGATGACCTCTAGGAAGAAAGTGTTGCTGAAGGTTATCATCCTGGGAGATTCAGGGTAAGTGTTTCTCATAAATTTGACCTAACATATTGCCTTGGATTTAAACTTCACTTCCTTGGAACCCATCCTGCCATGCTGACATTTGCCACTTCCTTCTCTAATTGCAGTGGCATTAGGGCCCTAGGTCTTCCTGCTATTTGGGGGCACTATAGAAATTTGAATTATTCCTTGTTATGTAACCCTATGTTCTCTGATTTTTGGCATGATTTTGGGGAAAAGGATGACTATTTGAACTCAGCTAATAATAGTTTTTTACAGAATCCCCTTTTTTCCAAGCTAGTTAGACTAGGGACTTCTGTTATGTAGATTTGATGCTATTGGCATTGTGCCTACTAGATGTGAGCTTGGGGTATGTTACGCAGTATCCTCCTACTTCTGTGCCTGTTTCAGGATTTGAAAGAGCCTGGGACTAGGAAACTGGGTTCTGATTTAAGATCTGCCACTTACTAACTTTGTAGTAACTGCTAAGATTCTCTGGGAGGTGTTTTAGACTTGGCTTCTGAAGTGACCTATGAAAGCTTAGACCTACTGGAGGCTACATTTTTTTAAAAATCAATTAATGATAATGAATACAGGTGTGCCTCCTTATTCCAGTGATCCCTGCCCTTCCTTTAAAAAGGCAGCAATTTTTCTGCCCTGGCTGGTTTGTTTTTAATCACCTGAGTAGCCTTTTAAAAGTTAGCATTTGGCCCTGGCTAGATCCCTCATTTTGTTCGAGCGTCTTCTCAATATGCCATGGTTGCAGTTCAATCCCCAGTCGGCACATACAAGTACAAGAATTCATGTCTTTTTTCTCTCTTCATTCCCTTCCTCTCTCCCTCTTCTTTCCTCTTTCACCCTCTCCTTCCTCCCCCCCCTTCCCCTCTCTCCCACTCACGCACATACACCCACTCTCCTGATGATTCTGGTGTGCTGTCAGGATTGAAAGGCACTGCTTTTAGTCCTGTGTTAATCAGACTTGCCTGAAAAACACCAGGCCTTGGTTCCAAATGCTTCCTAGAACTTCTGATTCCGGTGGCCTGGGTTGGAGAACTCTGCCTTAGGCTGTGTCTGTATTTTCAGGTCATCTCCATATGAAAAGGAATGTGCTCCTTTGTGGGAAAGAACGGTGGTGTTAATTGGCCCTAAGGAAGGCTTTGGCATTCTATCCAGCCTGCCTAACCTCATCCGGAGAAATCTTACGTGGTCTCTTGTTTAGCATTCTTATTGAAAACATGTCTGGAAGGAGCACACGTTGGGGTAGATTCTGGTATGGTGGAGTATTGGAGCTTTTTCTGTTTCAGATTTGAAACTTTGAAGCGGCTGGTTGGCTGACTGCCTTGTGTGTCTCTCAAGCCCAGTGGCAGTCTCTTGCTATTACTTCCTTGGATTGAATAACAACCATTAAATGGAGAGGTACCCAAGACAGCAGAAATATTTTTGGAGAGTATTTGCTGGCATCCTTCTGGGAGGGGAAAAAAAGTTCTACCTGCTGAATTGTCAGTACCAAAACTTATAAGCAGTGCCCTGGCCAGTGTGGCTCAGTTGATTGGAGCGTCGTCTCATAAACCAAAAGGTTGTAGGTTCGATTTCAGGTTAGGGCATGTACATAGGTTGTGGGTTTGATTCCCGGTTGGGATGTGTGCAGGAGACAGCCAATCCATGTTCCTCACATCGATGTCTCTTTCTAACCACCCCCCACCCCTCTCCCTTCCACTCCATAACATCAATAAAATACATATACAGGGTGTCCCCAAAAATACACACTTTGAATAACTATTAATTCCAATGGGTTAAATCTGAAAAGAAACATCAATTAAGCTATTAGTGTATATACATTTTTTGGGACACCCTGTATATATCAGCTTTTAACATATGGCCCCCATCTGTACCCTGTGTTTTTATCCCAGGAGAAAATACAACCTCAAATGAGTAATGCTGGGAATTTTGCTATCTGCCCTGTGTGTGAGCTCAGTTTCTCGTTCTTCACAACAGGCAGTTTCCTCCAAAGCTGCAAGTATCAGAATCAGTTTTGCTCCCTTCCTAGTTGATTTATACTTGTGGTTTTTCTCCTATTTCAGAGTTGGTAAAACATCACTCATGAACCAGTATGTGAACAAGAAATTCAGCAATCAGTACAAAGCCACAATAGGAGCAGACTTTCTGACAAAGGAGGTGATGGTGGATGACAGGCTAGTCACAATGCAGGTAAGCACATGTCTCAGCAAGCCTTGTTAAGTTCATTGAGTCTTAACCCTTTGTTCATGTCGAGACATTTCCCCTTCCTGTTCTTATATTCATGGATCATTCGCTACAGGTAGAATTGCCAGATAAAATACAACACCCCAAGCATGTTTCAAATATAGTATGAGCCATACTAAAAATTTAACTTGGACTTTCTGTTTTGTTTTGTTTGCTAAATTTAACACAGGTCCCTACTTGTGTTTCAAAAATGTCTAATTTTTTTTCCTTTCTTACTATCCTTGCCTAGTGCTTTAGATAGGGAAAAAAAAAATATTTGTCTCCTATCTAGGTTCTTGCAGCAGTCATTAGTTTTCCTGTTTTTCTCAATTATTTTAATTTGTCTTATCGATAGCTGCCAAAGGTGTGTTTCTGTTAAGCCAATCTGGTTTGTTTGTTTGTTTCGTGTATCAGCTTGATTTTTCAGGGGCTTCCCTTTCTTTTTCTTTTTTTTTTTTTTTTTTTTTTTTTTTTTTTTTTTTTTTTTTTTAATATATTCTATTGATTCTTTTACAGAGAGGGAGAGGGATAGAGAGTCAGAAACATCGAAGAGAGAGAAACATCGATCAGCTGCCTCCTGCACACTCCCCACTGGGGATGTGCCCGCAACCAAGGCACATGCCCTTGACTGGAATCGAACCTGGGACCCTTGAGTCTGCAGGCCGACGCTCTATCCACTGAGCCAAACTGGTCAGGGCAAGGGGCTTCCCTTTCTACAGTTAGGATAAAATATAGATTCCTTATATGGTCTTTTGAAAGCCTTCACATTCGGGCTATAAAGTAGTCTTCACTCCTGCCAGTTATTCCAGCTCATGTACACATGACTGTGCTTCCACTGAGGCCCCTTGGTCACATGTACACCTTTCCTGAAGTTTCCACCTTTTGTCCAGATGACGTTTTGAAACTTCTTCCTCCATAGAAGTTTCCTCTCCATATTATCAACATGATATCCCTGGATGACTGAGTTTCTAGAGACAAATACATTGTGTCCTAGCAAGCACCAGATTCACTGCAATGTTTGAATGATACAAGTTACAGGTAGCAGTTTTTACATGTGTTGATTTTGAGTTGTGACGTGCTCCCAGAGAGTTGGTAAGACATCACTCATGAACTTTTTTAATGTATTTTTTTATTGAAGAGAGGAAGGGAGAGAGATAGAGACATCAATGATGAGAGAGAGTAATCATTGATTGGCTGCCTCCTACACCCCCCCTGTTGGAGATTGAGCCCATAACCTGGGCATGTGCCTTTGACCAGAATCAAACCTGGAACCCTTCGATCTGCAGGCCAGATGCTCTATCCACTGAGCCAACCAGCTTGAGCAGGATGTCATACTTCCTTGACTCACACATTCAGGCACAGTTATTCTGGATCTCCCTTCCTCACCTCCCCCACACATGTACCTGGAGATGTTCAAAATATAACTCATGTTTTCTCAAGAAGCCAAGCTTGAGAAAAGAAAATTTCCAGATTACAGGAAAGAAGGGGAACTGAAAGTTAGTGATAAGCTCAGGGGCTCCTGCTGTGGTGATTTGCACTTGTGTAACAGGAACTTGAGTTGTATCAATTAGCAGAGACAGGAGTTGTGGCTGTACAAGGTGGGGAGCTAGAAATGACAATCCCTTCGGAAACATATGCATCCTCACACTCTTCTAGGACTTTGGAAACATGTGAAAACAGGACCAAACAACTAGACAAAGAAAGTGGCAAAGCTTGTGTGTGAAGTATAGGCTTGGGGCTTTGCCTCCTTGTTGGAGAATCTCAGTCCCAGTATGCTCATATGTGTATTGAGTTTATACTCTGCACACAAATCTTTGTAAGAATTTAAAATAAATCCTATCACTGTGGGCAAAAACAAAGATGAGATTATCTTGTAGGGACACTTATATGCCATGAACAGAAGATGAGCTCATAGCCACATGAGGAAATAATGTACCACAAAAAATGTTCACAATGACTAGAGACTTTTGAAAAAGGAATAGAAACCAAATGAAAGGAGATACTGTAAAAAATATAGGGATATGGAAAACTTAGAACTTCAAGAAGTGAAAAAATAGTCATTAAAATAAACTAACCAGTTAAACTGCAAATTAAAGTAGCTGAAGAAAACAGTAAACTGTAAGAACAGATGGTCCCTAAGAAAACTCAAAATTGCAGAACACCAAAAAGCAAAGTCTTAAGAGCAAGTAGAGGAAAAAGCACATTACTTACAAAGGACCAACAGACGGATAAGTTCTCAACAGCAACAGAAGACAGAATGAAATGGAATACTTTTGGGGTGCTGGGGATAAAGTATCACCTGAAGATTTTACACATGTGTGCTGCTTCCTACACCAGGAGGAACAGACCTAGAGAATCAGGCTGTGGTATTGATAGTCCTGTGGACTGATTCAGAAGTCAGAGCTTAGCCCCTCAGGGTCGGGAGCCTATATACTAGAGCCACACACACTGGTAAGCTGGGATCCTGGAGTAAACACCTGGAGAACCACGGCGCACTGAGTGGAGTCCAGAAAGAGTGGACAGAGAATGTATTCCTGAGAGGTGAACAAAAGGCCAGCCCTTGTGTTGTTGTTTTTCCTCCTTGTGCTTTTGCAGCCAATTTGAAAGACGAAGTAAATGAAAACTATCGTCTTTGGACAAAGGCATCATCATCCTAGAGCTTGAGGTATCCTCATATTTTTCGGGACCTTTTAGCAGCTTACAATAAAAGATAATCCAAAGAAGAAACAGACAAGAAGAGCCAGTGGAAATGGCTACTTTGTAGTGTTTTTTATAGTCAAAGAATTAAGGCAGTCTTATATATCTGCGTAGAAAAAAATGAAAGTAACATAGGTTAGTATAGTTTCTGAAAACGAAATACAGTAACCAAAAGTTGAAAATTCTGAGATTTTTAGTGTCAGGTAAGATGAGGCCTGACAGGAAGAATCGATGATTCTCTTTCATCATTGATGTTTCTATCTCTCTCTCCCTCTCCCTGCCTCTCTGAAATCAATAAAAATACATCTTTTAGAAAACTGACATTAAAATGGCAGTGTTAGTATTTTTTACATTTGCGTAGGTGTATTTTGAATGTAGAAAATAAAATGTTTCGCCCTAACTGGTTTGGTTCAGTGGATAGACCGTCGACCTTCGGACTGAAAGGTCCCAGGTTCGATTCCGGTCAAGGGCATCGAACCTTAATGTGCCTTGGTTGCTGGCACATCCCCAGTAGGAGGTGTGCAAGAGGCAGCTGATCGATGTTTCTGTCTCATCGATGTTTCTGACTCTCTGTCCTTCTCCCTTGCTCTCTGTAAAAAATCAATAAAATATACTTTAAAATAATAATAAAATGTTTTAATTAAAATATTAAAAATTTTAAAAGATCCTTGCCTTCTTTGTGTATCTGTTATTCCAGATACCCATTTGCTTCCACCCAAGCGTTCTTACATAGTTCTCCTCTTGTGATTCTATCCTAAAGAAGCCATCTGAAATATAGAAAAGGCTTTGTATGTTAGTTTATTATTAAGTTACTTATAATATGGAAAATTGGCAGCAATGTTTTTGTAAAAAACAGGAATGTAGTTACTCCCTGAGTTTTCCGAGTTTTTGAGCAACAATAAAGATGTGAGTTATTGCTGGGGTGAACACTGTGGTATTTTGCAGGGCAGAGGAGTGATGTGTAGTATAAAGTTTCAGCTACATAAAACCCTACAATGCGGGTACTTAGAATAAGACATGAGCTAGTGAAGATGTTTTCTGGGTAGGTGCCAAGTGATCGAGTTTTTTCTTTTGATTATCCAAATTACATAATGATGTTATTTCTCTAAGGAAAAATATTTTATTAAATTTGACCAAGCCTAGATTTAAAATGTTTCTTCCCTATTTTCTCTTTTTAGGAGTAGTTGTCTCTTTCTACTTTCCTTATTCTCCCCCACTTTAGTCTCTTTTTATGAGAAAAAGCTCGCTTTGTCACTCTGAGAGAGATATATTCAGTGTAGAATGTTGAAAAAACAGGAAACTGCAAAGGCGAACATCACCAGCAGTCCCTGAACTGGTTATGTACTGTCAATAGAGACCCTATTTTGCCTACTGTGTATTTACTAAATGTTTATTGTATTGGGGGCAGGCAGGATTTAGTCTCCCCACCCTGCTGAGAGGCAGATAGAATAATTAGATTTGAATTTGTCTTTTATTGCCCTTTATCCTTATATGTAAGCCATCATCACATCATCATTTGATTGGCTGCTTCCTTTACCCAGTCGTTTGAGCTGTATACCGCATGCCGACGTTCATGATAGCCTCCCAACTCCGTTCCCGCAATCAGGGCCGACCTCTACGTCCTATTGTAGAACGCTTCTTTCCAGAGTGCGTAGTGTGTGTATTGGTTAGAGTTGCCTGGGGAGGGAGTGGGTTACCAAAGTCAGGCTCCCTGCTGCCAGAGGTGTGGCCAAGAGTCTAGTCGACCGTGTTGTCTTGTACTGATTGTGGAAGCCACGTACATCAGAGGAAAGGATGAGGCGGACTTCTCAGAGCTGCCCTAACAGGACTAACCTTAGGACTTCTGGGAATTATTATTCAACAGAAAGCTGAGATGTGCTCTCTGCCCACCACTGACACGTAATCAGAGTAGCTCCTTCCAACCTGCCATTAGCCTGGTCTTCTTTTGACCAACCTATGAGAGAGAGAGTGTGTGTTCAGCCTATGTAGTGTTGCTTTATTGAAGCTTCTTAAAGGTTCAAATGCTGCCATTTCCAATCTTCCAGACAGTATTTAAGTTATGACTCTGCACCTATTTGCCACTGTGTCATTTGAGCCAGTTCCCAACAGTAAACCTACTGTCTAGAATTGCATAGTATGGTTTAGGGCTCCTTTTGGAGAGCGTTTGATTTAGGAGGTATTGGATTTAGAACATCCTGAGCTTTGTTTACCTTGGTAGTAATAAAGAAATGTTGATCCCATAATACTGCCTTGTCCTACTTTATTGCCATTATGCATATTTACATATTCTAACCAAGCAGCCTACCTCATTTTATTTTTATTTTATCTTTTTTTAAATTTTTTATTGATTTTTTTACAGAGAGGAAGGGAGAGGGATAGAAAGTTAGAAATATCAATGAGAGAGACACCTCATTTAGAAAACTGACATTAAAATGGGGATGTGCCCACATCCAAGGTACATGCCCTCGACCGGAATCGAACCTGGGATCCTTCAGTCTGCAGGCCGACGCTCTATCCACTGAGCCAAACCGGTTAGGGCAGCCTACCTCATTTTATATAATGAGGCTTCTCCTACCTGAAGGGGAGTTTAGTCTGTGGCCTAGGTATAATTGACATGTTCTCCAAGTATTCAGGATCACCGAGAGGCAGGACTGACTGCTGAGAAGGGCTTCACACAGGAGCTCAACTATCCTTTTGCAAAATCTGATTCTGGATAGAAAACTGGAGTGGCCCAATCCATACTCCATTTTGGTTCGAACCCCAGGCCTTTGGGGGAGTTGGCTGGTGATTTGGACATAAATAAAGTTGGAATTTATTTGGGTTATGAGGATGGTCCACGTTTTCCTATTGTCTTAAGTGATTTTCCTACAAACAGACAGTGGATCCAGTAGTTGAAGACCCATGTCAGCAGGAAGTAACTGCATGCTGCTTCTGACCTGGGCGCTCTCCTAAACCAGGTGGCTGTTCTCAGAACACTATCGTCTCTCTAGGCTGACCAGGTGGCCCTGCTAGAGGTCTAGGCCAGTGAGAAATTCACCCTTGCTCTTGAACCAAGCATGGCAATGCATGATGAGAACTTGGAGGTAGTCACTAAGGTCTGCTTGTTCTTATGATTAAAAGCTAGCTTTCATCTGTACTCTCGAATGTGTACTTGTCTTTCCTTTATCTCACTGTCAGGGTTTTTTCTTTGCTTTGAATTTTATTTGAGGTATAAATAAAACATAATAAATAAACAAGCTAATTTTTTTAGATAAACTATATGGAATGAAATGCATAGATTTACATATTCAATAGAGTGAGAAATCATCTCCCTATATTCACCTTCAGACAGTTCCCAGAATACATAAATGTTCATTTTTATAGTATAAATTTTACATAAATAACTAGCAATGTGACTACCACCTGGATTAAGATAAAATTGTCTAGGGCCCCAGAGTTCACACTCATTATCACCCCTCATTGACACACCTCCTCACACTTAACGCTATTTGTCTGGGTTGTTTTAGATACTCTGATAGTGAAATGTGTTTCCTGACTTCTGAAGTCGCTTGTCTCCGGCTGGCCCCATAATCCACCTCGTATCCTCTGGCCTCCCTCACTCCTGGTGCTCCTACCCCAAGGAATAATGTTTTGTCTCTCACAGATCTGGGACACAGCAGGACAGGAACGGTTCCAGTCTCTTGGTGTGGCCTTCTATAGAGGTGCAGATTGCTGCGTTCTGGTATTTGACGTGACTGCCCCCAACACGTTCAAAACGCTTGATAGTTGGAGAGATGAGTTTCTCATCCAGGCCAGTCCCCGCGATCCTGAAAACTTTCCTTTCGTGGTGTTGGGAAATAAGATTGACCTTGAAAACAGACAAGTAAGTGCTAAAGATGGTGGGAATCATAAATGTAGAGGCTTATGAACCTACCCTCATGTAGGCTATGGCTATTGGATCAGAGAAAAGGCCTTCTTTTCAAAGTGACAGCTAAGTTTGGGATGACAGGTGCTGTTTTCAGCTTTGCTTGGTATAATGCCACATGCCTCAAGGACCAGTGCCCCGTATTTCTGTGCCCCCATGGGGGTGGAGGGTGGAAAGGAATAGCTAATGAATTACGTGCTCAGCCCTTGAAATGGGGTCTTGCAATCTAACTTGGTAAAGGCATGCCATGTTGGCTTCCCTGTGTTAAAATAGGGACTGTGAAGTCGGCAGTAGTGGTCTCTGTGAAGTCATGCCAGCAAAGCAGCAAGTCCATGCTGAGGTGCTGCCTGTCCTGGCCACCCCTCATGGTCTGTCCTAGTGAAACAATTGGACTTGAGGGTATGTGGTATCTTGAATTTTGGTCTTTTGGATTTAAAGACAGAATTACCCTGGCAACTGTTGCTAACTGGTTAGAGCATCAGCCTGCACACCAAAGGGCCTGTGTGGGAAACAACCAATTGATGTGCCTCTCACAATGTTTCTCTCTCCCCCTTCCTCCCTTTCACTCCGAAAATCAATGGGAAAAAATTTCCTCAGGTGAAGATTAACAAAAATAAAGTCAGAATTGAATTTAAAGCCTGGCTTATGCACTCTGTGTTTTGTTTTGTTTTTTTCTCCTAAAGAGGCCCTGCCCTGCCATATATATATATTGTCACTTTCAGAGAGGGAGAGGAAGAGAGAGATAGAAACATCAGTGGTGAGAGAGAATCATTAATTGCTGCCCTCTGCATGCTCCCCACTGAGGATCGAGCCAGCAACCTGGCATGTGCCCTGACCGGGAATCACACTGCAGTCTCCTGGTCCATGGGTTAACGCTCAACCACTGACCCACGCCATCCCGGCTGCACTATTAATTTGAAAGTATTTCCTCTCCTATGAAAGATACCTGCTTCTAAGGGACCATGTAAATTTGAAGGGTTCTGTGCTAAGCCCAGAAGTGCTCTAGTATTTTCAC
>PVJC01053478.1:0-10818 GCA_004026665.1 Murina feae | reverse complement strand
GTGCTGGAGACACCCTTATGGGGCAAGAGTTGTTTCAGTGGGGCTTTGGTGCTCACTGAGTCTGCCCCCTGAGTGTGTCCCTTATGAATCTGAGGAGTTGTATTTAGGATGGTACCACTCTGACCACTGGGTACGCTGGCTCTTGTATCTCCAAGGAGTTGCTATTTTAGCCTTTGCCTGAGGCTACTCAGCCTTTTATCTGCAAAAGCCTTTGCACACAGCTTGGGTGGGGCAGGGTCTCAAGGAGCCTACAGGGCGGAGCAACCAGCTATGGCTGCTTCTCAGCCCTGCCCTAAGAGGCACCAGGTCTCAAGTCGATCTGGAGTTCCTCCCGGTGTCAGACGGTGCCAAACAGTCCAGCTCCTCCCCGTATGGTTCTGAGTCCCCAGAAACTCACCTGGAACTGGAGTTCAGAGCCATCGGGAGCTTGTGCCTCCCTCTGGTAGGAAATGCTGCCAGCCCTTTCCATGAGCCCCTTCACGCACACCTCCATACCTCTGCACTTTATTTCCACACCCCCTCTGAGTATCAGTCTCTTTCTAGTTGTAGAACTTCCACTCAGTCAGCCTTCCTGTGGGTCTGGGTGGTGTCCCTTTTTTCTTTTTGTTGTGATTTTGAAATGGTTGTGCATGGCCGCAATTCTGGTGTTTACCTATGCCACCATCTTGGTTTCCTTCTCCAATTCAATGCAATTTTAAATAGTACACAAAATGATTATGTATTTGTTTTAATATACATGAGAAAATATACTTAGTCTATTGCACCTGTAATTTCACAGTTTATACTGCCTACCTAAAGGTAAGTTAAAAAATAAAATATTATCACAGGCACTTTGCAAAAATGGCAGCAGTATGTAAAAGTCTAAACTATAAGGCATAGTACTTCAGAGACTGACTAAACTGAGTGATATAGTTAAGGCCAGAAATATTAAAATTCCCTCAAAATCCAAGGATTCCTTCCAAGGATTCCTTCCAATTCCTTCTAACACTTTAATAAGACATACTTTAGGAAGCAAATGTTTTCTAGATGTATACTGACACAATGTAAGTTGACTAAAGAGATGCTTCTTCAGAGACATTTTCCCAAGGTAAAAAATAAGATTAGGTAAAATTTATTCTTTGAACTGCAGCAATTTAAAGTTCTAAAAACAAACTAAGAGATTAGATGAAGAAATATGAAAGAACTCAGATGAGGTAAAGAAGAGGAGAATTAGAAGAAACATCCTATCTAATAAAGAGGCAATATGCAAATTGACCATCACTCCAACACACAAGATGGCCGCCCCCATGTGGACACAAGATGGCCAGCAGGGGAAGGCAGTTGGGTGTGACAAGGCCTGCAGAGGAGGGCAGTTAGGGGTGACCAGCCCTGCAGGTGAGGGCAGTTAGGGGCAATCGGGCCAGCAGGGGAGCTGTTAGGCATTGATCAGGCTGGCAGGAGAGTGGTTAGGGGGTGATCAGGCTAGCAAGCAGAAGTGATTAGGGGCAATCAGGCAGGCAGGCACGCGAGTGGTTGGGAGCCAGCAGTCCTGGTTTGTGAGAGGGATCCCAAATTGAAGAGGGTACAAGTTTGAATGAGGGACACCCTCCACCCCTGCACAAATTTCGTGCACCAGGCCCTAATATATACCATATTTTCCGGCATATAAGACAACTTTTTAACCCAGGAAAATCTTCTCAAAAGTTGGGGGTCGTTTTATATGCTCAGTTGTCTTATATGCCGGAAAATATGGTAATAAAAACAAACATATATCGAGCTTTTACTACATATTAGGCACTGAGTTAGACAATCAAAATAGGCAGACTCTGCATAACTCCCTTTTACAGATTAAAAATCTAATACTCAGAAGCTAAGAAACTTACTTGTGCCAGAGGAAGGAAGGGAGAAACTAAAGGAGGGAAAAATGTGACATAAGGGAAAAAAGTCTTTAATGACAAACTAAATATCATAATGTAATTACTAATACAGTTTTTTTAACATTTGAAAACTTTATCGAAATCCATTAAGTACATGACTAAAGACTAATAAGTAAACAAATAGCCAATAAATCAGATTTACTTTACCCAGAAAAACTTTCAATTTGATATATTTATCATGTTTGATATATTTATCATGTATCCTATGTGAGGACTTCTTTATATTGTTTGGTCAGTCAATGAAGTCATAGCAAAAAGAATGCCCAAAACTTCTTAGTCACATTTCCACATTTCAGTTGAACAAAGTCATTAAGCAGCCCAATAAAAAAACAACAAAAAAATTGTCATGTACTTTCTACTTCTATGATTTGTATCCTTAAAATGTCAAAGGATGTTTAGCAGCTAAATTCTCTAGTTTCAGAAATCTTCCATATTTACATGATCATAAAAGGTAGTAATTTTATGTAACTGAAGGAAAACTGCTATTCATGCTTTTAAAATGTGCTTTTAATTTTTCTGACTAGTAAAGGCTATAATAATGTCACTTGGAAAACAAAAAGCTGAGTGAGCATCTGAGGGTAAAAAGGAATGTTTTCACAGGCATAGTTGGTAAATACCACTGGCTCTAGATGAACATTCTTCCCTAACTGGAAGCCAATCACAATTTAGCTTTAAAAATCCTCTTGTTACATAGAGCAATGGGAGATCATTATCTCAATTATCCCTTCAAATAAAACTCAAGGACTGAACTAATACTTTAAACATTATCAACATCAATTTCTTTTTACTATGTTTCCAATGAATCCATACCCAGAATTAAGATTTAGCTGAACCAGTCAACAGGCTTAGATGTTAGCTATGCAGTCTGAGTACTAAAAAAGCTGATTTTTATACCTGATGAGAAGAACAACTTTAATGTCATAGAAATCTTTAATTGTATTACAGTACAGCAATGTGAATAAGGCCATTATGATGGGAAGGAGTAATTCTACACAAATACAGTAATGTATCTACAATCAGTAAATCTCCTTGGATGCTGCAGTAAATGATCTTAAACAAAAAGAGCTAGGTGTATGGGAAATGGATGAAGCATAGTCAGATGAAATAAATACACATGTTTAAATAAAGCAAGATGTATTTTTGAAATTTAATGTACTTTCTTCTTCACATTTAAATTTTTACTCTGAATTACTGAAAAATACAGTATACACCATAAACATGAACAGGCAACTCAGAAAAGAAGTAAAAACATCCAATAAGTGTAAACATGTACAATCTCTAATGAAAGCAAATTACAATCAAAAGAGAGAATCGGTTAAAGAAATTACAGCATTTAATTTGCATTTGAAGCTTTCCCTTACATGCCTGAATCCTAGATCACAGATAATAGTTTTCCATAACTTAGCTCAGTCTCTCAATATAGCTGCCTCATGGTATTTTAGTTCAGTCTGGCCAGAGGATCAGGCTAATTCATCACCAGGCTGAACTAGCAAAACAAAGACTCAAGTAACAATGAGAAAATCAAGAAGGAAAGGAATAATCCTCAACTCCCTCTGTCCCCTCTATAGTGGATTTCTGAACCATTTGTGAAACACTAGAAAGTACTGATACAATTAAAATTTATGCTATGAAAGGAAGGGAAGCAATTCGGTGTCATGTACCAATGAACGGATAGACAAGTGGTGCGTGTGTATACACATACAATACAATATTAATCAGCCTTAACAAGAAAATTCCAACACATACTACCCATATGGGTGAATCTTTGAAGATATTACCCTAAATGAAATAAGCCAATAACAAAGGAACTGATATGGTACGATTCTACTTCTATGAAGCACCTACAGTAGCCTAATTCAGAGACAGAAACTACAATAGTGGTAGCTAGGCGTGGGGGGTGGGAAGTAACTGTTCAATGCAGTTTCAGTTTGGTAAGAGTAAAAAGTATCTACACAACAATGTAAATGTACTTGAAGGCATTGAACTGTACACTTTAAGATTATGAAAATGGTAAATTTTATGTTATGTACATTTTACCACAATTAAAAAAGGAGGGGAGAGGAAAAGATTAAAAATAATTAAGCTTACAACTGGAAAGACCTTAAAAGACTTTCAACATATCGATAGAATTTAAATATTTAACTTACTAAGTAATACAAAGATACTCATTGGCTAAATATACCTTGTAATATAGACCACAATTTGATAAATGTGAGGATTTCAGCTGAATAAAGATTTTCCATTCAAATCACTTTAAATCTTTATATGAAAAAGCTTAAATTTGTGATACTGTAGAGAATGACTTTTCAAAAGCTCTCTGGAAAGAGTTCAATCATAAAGAAAAATATAGACAATCATGAACATCATTTTCCAACCTCTATATTAACCTGTTCCTAATGTGTGTTTACAAAGAATGCA
The DNA here is from genome assembly GCA_004026665.1 of Murina feae. Taxonomy (NCBI): domain Eukaryota; kingdom Metazoa; phylum Chordata; class Mammalia; order Chiroptera; family Vespertilionidae; genus Murina; species Murina feae. The sequence goes on along the minus strand of PVJC01053478.1, from coordinate 6,484 downwards.
TATTCTGCAGTAAATCTTTTCATCAATCCCCATGTGAAAACCTTTGGCAGGGACACTGTGCATTCTTGGGAGGATTTAAATTAGTTTGTGAGGGACTGAAACCTGGCTTAAAAGCAAAGCACTGGACTTGGGATTTGACAAAGAGTTTATTTTCTAAAAAACTTAAAATGTTCTATCATGAGTTTTCACATTTATGTTCTCCATCATTAATAAAAAAATAAAATATAAAATTTTAATTAAATTGATCTTTTGGTAGTTTTCTACACAGTATTGTGCTAGCTTTTTCTGTCTACAACACCAGTATTTAAAACATCTCCACTTTAAGCAAAACATGACTAAATTAAATATTCCAACTGTAGAAAATCCTCTATCAATTGCATCATTTAAAAACTCAACTGATCTACTTTTGAAGAACATAAGTTCTCTACTAAATAGCAGGATTTTAAGTGAGAAAATTTCAACTTCCTTAAACACTTATCACTCAAATGTATCAGTGCTTATTAAAATTCACCCTTTACATTTCAAATTATTTTTTAAAGTTTGCTTGACAGATTATTTTAATTATAGACAACAGCCACCCCTTTCATTCTACAACTTTTAGTTTATGCCTAAAAACTCAATTGCTCTAAATGAGCATTACTTGCAGGTGTGACAAATTACAGAATATTAAGTACTACTCTAGTAGTACTATCTGAATGACCTGAAATATTCCTTTAAAACCCAAGTTGTCAGATCAGCTTAATTCAAGTAGTAAAACATGTTAAAACAGCTTCTCTAAACCTGAGAAAAATTAGATGAGAAGATTAAGAAAAATGAATTAACAGTTCTTAAAGGATAGGGGGAAAACCCAAAAATCCTTGTGGTAATACTGGGAGAATATTCTGGTCCTATGACTCAGGAAAATAGCATCCTTGTTGGCACAACAAAATTGATTAGAATAATATGTGAAAGTCTACTCACACTAACAGCACCCACCATTTGCATAAATAGAGTTGGTTAAACCTAAATGTAATCTTAATTACAAATACTGTTCCACTAAAGCACCAGCAAAGTATGTGTGTGTAGAGGAAAGGACATGGACTAGTCAATCCAATGGTTATAGTATGACCAATGATCTAATATAATAAGAGTAATATGCAAATTGACCATTACCTGAGACACCTAAGCCACGCCCACCAGCCAAGCCACACCTCCCAGCCAACCAGAGTGGCTATATGCAAATTAGCCCAGCCAAGATGGAGGCCAACAGCCATGGAGCTAGAGCAAACCAGAGGCTTCTGTTGCAACTGCCTCCCTAGGCTGGCTGAGCCTCTGCTCATGGCCACGCCCACCAGCCAATCAGAGCAGCTGTATGCAAATTAACCCAGCCAAGATGGAGGCTGGCAGGGCGGCTCTGCACTGGGAGCCTCCGCAGCCGGCATAGCTGTGCCAGGTGTGTCAGCTCAGTGGGGGGGGGGATCCGGCCTGGGGCCTCCTCAGGGCATCCAGGAGCACCTGTCCCGGGTCCACTGCCTGGCTCCGCCCCCTGGGAGCCTCTGCGGGGCATGCAGGAGCGTGGGGGCCTCTGCAGGGCATGCAGGAGCAGCTGTCCTGGGTCTGCTGCCTGACTTTGCCCCCGGGGGCTTCCTTGTAGCGTCCAGGAGTGCCCGTACTGGTTCAGCTGCCTGGCTCTGCCCCGGGGGCCTCCTAGGGGCATGCAGGAGCGCCCGTCCAGGGTCTGCTACCTTCATCCGCCCCCCAGGGGCCTCCACAGGGCATGCGGGAGCATCTGCTGCACAGTGCAGAGAATCCAAAGCCAGTCCGCTGCCCAGCTCCACTCCGGGTGTGTTTGCTCAGCAGCAGGGCCCCACCGAGGGATCCTGCACTAGCGTCCACCCTGGCTCGCCACCCAGCTCTGCACCCTCAGCGGTGGGGGCCCACCAGGCGTGTGCTATCGTGGGCCCTCCGGTGAGTCCAGGCCTGCACTCACCAGCCCTCCCACCCCCCAGTGCACGAACCCTGAAGGGGCTGTGGGCAGCCTGAAGATGGCCCTCAGCCCCTCACCCAGGATGGTCTGGCATGCCAGCGGGTGGACATCTCCCCCGAGGTGTCCCAGACTGCAAGAGGGCACAGGCCAGGCTGAGGGATCCCCACCCCCCAAGTGCACAAATTTTTGTGCACTGGGCCTCTAGTACCATTATAATGTGGTACTTATGAAAAATATATTGAAAAGAAAGGATACACTCTCATGTAAACAAAGTTCTGCATCAATTCTAAGACAATGGCTCAAAAGATAGACCTCTTACCCTTCTGTGCAATAGCAATGTATTTCTCCATCTCATAATTCAACTCACCAAGGAAGGCTCTGGAACAGTTTGCTTCCCGCTTAACTCAGAAAACTAATTCTGATGGTTCTTTACCACCCTGTGAGTTAACACTTGGGTATTGGGGACTACCAGCACTTAAATGCCCTTTCTTTTGTTCAGTAACAATTAAGGAACCTTGCTACTGTACCCTGAGGGAAATACTGAGGAAGTAGAAGTGCAAGGAAAATTGTATGAATGGATATCTGTTTTGAAATCTAGCTCTGACTACAAGATGGAGGATACATAAATTAATTAGGAGCTACTTCAGGGATCCAAGTGAGCAATATTTGGGGAACTAGAGTAGAACTAGAGTAGTAATAACGAGAATGGGAGAGGAGCAAATGAATCTGAGCAATATCTAGAAACTAAAGTTGACAACATGTGATGAATGAATAGATGTATTATGGAATTGAGGCAAAGATACAGGAAGATACTCATGTAATTCTGAACATTCTTATCAATAACTTGGACAAACTAGGTCATACTCACAAGTGTGGAAACACAGAAACAATGAAGTTTAGCAGGAAAAGATTATATTTTTTAGGGGGGGAAAAAGCAGAAATTTTCAGTAGGCAGTCTGGCACACAATTCTCAAGCCTAATGAGAAAATAGACACTAGAAATATCAATTCATAAATTAACAGTAATAACATCTACTTCAGGCCAATTAGCAAATAGGGACCAGATTAACCTTCTTGTCTGAAACACTAAGATCCAATATACGAAGCAATGATTCTTAGATAATGAACATAAGGCAGCAAACAATAATGACCCCAAGAGACAGAAAACTAAAAGGTGAGCTCTGTAATTATTGTCCAGAGCTTCCAGACTGCAAAACAGTGAAGACGAACACTGGCAGAGTCCAGCAATCTCCCTGAATTGAAAATAATGGATGTGGAAATCCAGGAAGGCCAAGGTAGCTAAAGTGTGCAGAGCAGAATTCTGAAGAAAGCACTGCACAGAGATCTCCAGAGATGTGAGAAGGTCCCTTCTCTAGATTTAAACCAACTATCAACCAGTGCATGTACATGAGGAAGCACCCCAAAGCTGGGAAAAGAACCATTTGAAAAGATTCAGAAAATAAATGTTAACAAAGCTGATACAGGCAACACGACTATGCTGAATGAAGCCAGATTTTAAAGAGTCCATAATGTACGATTATCTATAATAATAAAAGGGTAATAGACTGGATGTCTTTCCGGATGAAGCCAGGGCTGCAGGGAAGCTCAGGTCCTGGGTGCATGCCAGCGCCAGAGCAAAGCCCAGGTCCTGGGTCCCAGATGGAAGCTGGTGCTGGCAGCCAGGAAAAGGAAAGCCTACTCTTGTACAAATTTCATGCACCAGGCCTCCAGTCTAATCTAATAAGAGAGTAATATGCAAATTGACCATCACTCCAAGATACAGAAGCCACGCCCACCAGCCAAGCCACACCTCCCAGCCAATCAGAGCAGTTGTATGCAAAGTAACCCAGCCAAGATGGAGGCCGGCAGCCAGAGAGCTAGAGTAAACAGGAGGCTTCCGTTGCAACTGCCTGACTAGGCCAGTGGGCCTCTGCTCAAGCAACAATGTTTCAATTATGGAAGCCACGTAGCTGAAGCAAACAGGAGGCTTCCATTGCCTGCCTAGGCCTCTGCTCAAGGTAACAAAGTTTCAATTATAGAAGATAAATAAACTCCAGAAACCTGATTCCAGCCAGCCTCGCTGGGACGCTGGGTCAATGGGAGCTGTGGGCAGCCTGAAAATGGCCCTCAGCCCCTCACTCAGGCTGGCCACACCCCCATGGGGTGAGGGTCCCCACTGGGGGGGCTTGGCCAGCCTGCAAACAGCCATCAGCCCCTCATCAGGCTGGCCAGGCACGCCAGCAGGTGGACATCCCCCAAGGGGTCCCAGACTGCGAGAGGGCACAGGATGGGCTGAGGGACACACCCCCCCCCCAAGTGCACCGGGCCCCTAGTATTTATATAAAATTCTAGAAAATGCTAAATAATCTATTGTGACAAATCAGTTGCCTTGAATGGGGGTGAAATGGCAAAGGAATATAGGTAAACTTTTGGGGTAATGATTATATTCAATATCTTGATTGTAGTGATGATTTAATGGGTACATACATGTCAAATGGTACACTTCAAATTTATGTAGTTTATTGTATTTCAATTACTAGGATACATCTCAATAAAATAAATTATCAGCATATACATGGAAACTGAGGTTATGGGAGTGGCTAAGAGTGCTGAACAATCACAGATTCAGAAGAAGGCCTAGAACAATAAAGAGTACCAGCATGAAAAGAACTTAGCCCTGGCCAGTGCTTCTCAGTGGTAGAGCATTGGGTCATGCATCAAAGGGTCACAGGTTCGATTCCTGACTCAATCCCCATATACAGGAGGCAACCAATATCTATCTCTCTCTCTCTCTCTCTCTCTCTCTCTCTCTCTCTCTCTCCTCCCCTTCTCTCCCTGTCCCCTCCTCTTTCTCCCCCCTCCCACCCCCTTTCCTCCCTCCCACTCTAAAAATCAATGGAAAAGATATCCTCATATGAAGCTTAACAAAAAATAAATGAATAAATAAATAAATTATAAAGCAGAGTTTTTGAAAGAGTGTCCAAGAATGAGAGGAGAAACCTAGAGAGTGTGGCATCACTAATGCAAAGGATAAAGTTTTCAAGAAAAGACCCACCTACATTGTTAAATGCAAAATAAGGCCTAAAAAAAGCTCGATGTACAAAAGAGGAAGATTATGAGGTAGGCAATATGTTGTAGGACAAAGAGCACCAAGACAGTCATTCTTTATTCCGTAACTTGTGTCATTTTTAACCAGAAAAAGTAAAATACAGTGAAATTTTTATTTTAGGTTTGACAGCAGAGAAAAACCATGAATTCTACCTAGCTGCCAATAGATTTTGCATCTGGTATTGGCACCCTTCTAAAACAATAAGCTATCTATAGTAATAAAAGCATAATATGCTAATTAGACTGGAGAGCCGAAAGACCTTCCGGACGAAATCATGGTGGTGGGGGCTGAGGCAGAAGCAGCCACCACGGCAGGCAGGGGCAGAGGCAGTTAGGGGCGATCAGGCAGGCAGGCAGAGTAATTAGGGGCGACCAGGCAGACAAGCAAGTAAAAAGGGGCGATCAGGTAGTCAGGCAGAGGCGGTTAGGGGCATCAGGCAGGCAGGCAAGCAGTTAAGGACAATCAGGCAGGCAGAGCGGTTAGGGGAGATCAAGCAGGCAGGCGAATACTTAGGGGCGATCAGGCAGTCAGGCACAGTGGTTAGAGGTGATCAGGCAGGCAGGCAGCGGCAGTTAGGGGCTATCAGGCAGGCAGGCAGAGGGGTTAGGGATGATCAGGCAGGCAGGGGAGTGGTAAGGAGCCAGCAATCCTGGATTGTGAGAGAAATGTCCAACTGCCAGTACAGACCTGATCTTGCAGGCAGTTGGACATCCCCCAAAGGTGTCCCAGGTTAGGAGAGGGTGCAGGCTGGGCTGAGGAACCCCTCTAGTCTGCCCTCCATGCACTATATTTTATGCACCAGGCCTCTAGTATTCAACATAAATGATAATAATTAAGTGTCCTTGAGTCTTTAAAGGAAATAAAATCAGAATCCAGCTAAGAATTATTAATACACTAGGGGCCCGGTGCACAAAAATTTGTGCACTCGGGGTGGAGGGAGTCCCTCAGCCCGGCCTGTGCCCTCTGACAGTCTGGGACCCCTCAGTGGATGTCCTATGATGGCCTCAGTCTGCCAGGCGCCTTCTGTGTGTGTGTGTGTGACCACTGGGGACCTGCCCCCAGCCGCATCAGAGGCTCGGAGCAGTCCTCCTGTGTGTGTCTACCTGCTGGGGGCCTGCCCCAGGCACACCGTGGAGGCTTGGAGCAGGCACTCCCTCTATGTTGATCTCTCAGACTCTTGCCCTCCCCTGCATGTTGTTCTCTTTTTTTAGTGTGGCCAGGGCTGGGTGTGGCCTGCCTCCCAAGCTTGCCTACTGCCCATCTTCCTCCAGCCACCAGAAAGCAGGGAAAACCCCGCCTCGTGGTCAGGCCAGCCTTTTCCTGCTCCCTGATCCCCGGAAGGGACCTGGGAAGCCACCAAGCAGGCCGCCAACTCTTTCCCACTCACCCGTCCCCTGCTGCCTTCCTTTC
>PVJC01053477.1:0-10814 GCA_004026665.1 Murina feae | reverse complement strand
CTTGGCATTTTGATTATGATGTGTCTTGGTGTGGTCCTTCTTAGGTTCCTTTTGATTGGGGTTCTCTGCGCCTCCTGGACTTGGAAGTCTATTTCTTTCACCAGGTGGGGGAAGTTTTCTGTCATTATTTCTTCAAATAGGTTTTCAATATCTTGCTCTTTCTCTTCTTCTGGTACCCCTATAATTCTGATGTTAGTGCGTTTGAAGTTGTCCCAGAGACTCCTTACACTATCTTCACACTTCTTGATTTTTTTCTTTTCTTTTCTTTTCTTTTTTGGCTTTTCCAACTGGGTGTGTTTTGCTTGTTTATATTTCATATCTTTGACTTGATTCTTGCGATCCTATCATCTGCTGTTGGATCTCTGTATGTTATTCTTTATTTCAGTCAGTGTATGCTTAATTTCTAGCTGGTTCTTTTTCATATGCTTGAGGGTCTCACTAAATTTATCGGCAGTCTCTAGAATATTCTTGAAAAGTCTTATAACCATGGTTTTGAACTCTATATCCAGTCGTTTACGTTCCTCCATTTCTGTCTTTTGTGATTTGCAGGCCAGAAGGGAGTGGCAAGAAATATTCAAAGTGATGAACAGCAAGAACCTACAGCCAAAATTACTTTACCCAGCAAAGCTATCATTCAGAATTGAAGGTCGGATAAAGAGCTTCACAAACAAGAAAAAGCTACAGGAGTTCATCACCACCCAACCAGTATTATATGAAATACTGAAAGGTATCCTTTGAGAAGAGGATGAAGAAAAAGTAAAGAAAAAAATTATGAACAACAAATACATATCTATCAACAAGTGAATCTAAAAATCAAGTGAATAAGAAATCTGATGAACAGAATAAACTGGTGAATAGAATAGAATCAGAGGCATAGAAAGGGAGTGGACTGACAATTTTTTGGGGTAAAGGGTGTTGGGGGTGCGGGAAGAGAATGGACAATGATTGTACACCTATGGATGAGGATGGGGGGGAGGAGGACAGAGGATGGGGTAGGAACTGGGAGGAGGGGAGCTATGGGGGAAAAATGAAGAACAACTGTAACAATATGAACAATAAAGATATAAAAAAAATAAATAAATAAAAAAGAAATAAATGCTTTTCCTCCTCTTTCATTCTTCCTTGTCAGAGATGTCCCTAATCAGCATTAATCAGCTCTTCATCATTCAGAGTCTTCAGCAAAAAACTCTTTCAGAAGTTTCTCAAAGCATCTTTCTTTTTTAGAACGAGTCTGATTTGAGGAAACTTCTTGATACTCTTGCACATAGACCTTTGGCACAACTGTCCTCCAGTTTACCAGACATGCTACATCTGTCTAAATTTCAATTCAGCTTAAAACTTGAAACTCCCTCATCCCCTTTCTCTCTCCTCCTTGCCCAAAATTAAACAACTGGTACCTAAATGAATAATATGGCTACCTTTGACTTCCTCTGAGGTCAAATAGCTAGCAATTAGTGTATTTTTGGTACCCTTTAGATCAGTGATTTTTTTTAAAAAAATAAATCTTTATTGTTCAGATTATTGCAGATGTTCTTTTATTTTAACGCCATAGTTCCCCTCCACCTGGTTCCCCCCCACCCCATGCCCTTACCCCCACCACTGTCTTTATCTCCAGATGTAAGATTTTGTCCAGTATCTTCCCATACCCCTCACACCCCCTTCCCCATGAGAATTGTCAGTCCATTCCCTTTCTATGCCCTTACCAGTTTATTCACCAGTTTATTCTGTTCATCAGATATTTCTATTGATTTAATTGATATATTCACTGGTTGATAGGTATGTATTTGTTGTCACTTTGTTGTTCATAATTTTTATTTTTAACTTTTTCTTCTTCTTCCTCTTCTTAAAGAATGCCCTTCAGCATTTCAAATAATCCTGGTTTGGTAGTGATGAACTCCTTTAGATTTTTCTTGTCTGTGAAGCTCTTTATTTGACCATCAATTTTACATGATAGCTTTGCTGGGTAGAGTAATCTTGGTTGTAGGTTCTTGCTATTCATCACTTTGAATATTTCTTGCCACTCCCTTCTGGCCTGCATGGTTTCTGTTGAGAAATCAGCTGACAGTCGTATGGGTACTCCCTTGTAGGTAACTGTTTTTATCTTGCTGCTTTTAATATTCTCTCTTTGTCTTTTGCCCTTGGCATTTTAATTATGATGTGTCTTGGTGTGATCCTCTTTGGATTCCTTTTGTTTTGAGTTCTCTGTGCTTCCTGGACTTGAAAGTCCACTTCTTTCACCAGGTAGGGGAAGTTTTCATTATTTCTTCAAATAGGCTTTCAGTATCTTGCTCTCTCTCTTCTTCTGGCACCCCTATAATTCTGATGTTGGTACACTTGAAGTTGTCCCAGAGGCTCCTTATATTATCTTCATATTTTTGGATTCTTTTTTCCTTTGCTTTTCTGGTTGGGTGTTTTTTGCTTTTTCGTATTTCATATCTTTGAGTTGATTCTTTCTATCCTCTAGTCTGCTGTTGGATCTCTGTATATTATTCTTTATTTCAGTCAGTGTATGCCTAATTTCTGATTGGTCGTTTTCCTTTTTTTTTTTGGTATTCTCATTAAGATGCTTGAAGGTCTCACTTAGTTCCTTGGAGGTTCGTAGAAAATACTTGAGTAGCTTTATAACTGTGGTTTTGAACTCTATATCCAGTCATTTGCTTTCCTCCATTTCTGTCATTTGTGATCTGTTTCTTTGTCTCCACATTTTGGCTCCTTCCCTGTGTTGATAGAGTGGCTTTCTGTGTTAGATGTCCTATAAGGCCCAGTGATTCAGCCTCCCCAATCACCTGGGGTGGACACTCTTGGTGCACGCCTTTGAGGGCTGGGTGCACAGTCTTCTTGTAGTTAAGTCTTGATTACTGTTGGTGTTACTGAAAGGAAATGAACTCCTGGCCTTTCTCCACGTTGTTTGGGGTTTGACATTTTTGGAGTTCTCTGTCCCAGCTGCAGTCTATTAGGTTAGGCTGCAGGCAGACACACAGCTTGGGTGGGTTGTCAATGGGTGGGGTGGGGTCTCAGAATCACCGGGGCGGAGTAACCCGCAATGGCTGCCCCTCAGCCAGCTCCATGGCTTTTTCCTGTTTTGGGGTCTCTACACCCTGCCATCTGTGTGCCCCTGAATCTCCAAGTCTCAGAGCTCTGCATCAGTAATCACTGTGAATAGCTCTGCTAGAATGCCACTCGTCTTCCGCCCTGTGGCCAGACTGCCCACAATGCATCCAGTGTGACCCCAGAGATTGTAAACCCCTTCCAAGCCATGGACCCAGGTGCAGCCACTGCCATTTTGCCAGCACCACCACCTTTTCGTGTGAGTCCTTACTTCTGTTTTGGCACTGGGAACTTCTACTCAGTCTCAATGCCCTCCTTCTCTCACCTTCTAGTTGTAAAGCTTCCACTCCCTTGATTCTGGAGGATGGCCATTTAGCTTTAGTGGTGTATTTTTTATTGTTTTTTTATTGATTAATTAAGATATTACAAATGTGTCATTATCCTCCCAATGTCCTCTCATACAGCCACACCTGCCGTCACCCTCACCCCTAGCTGTCCACATCCATCGCTGATGCTTATATGCATTCATACAAGTCCTTTGGTTGAGCTCTCCCCCTTACTCCCACCCTCCCCTACCTTTCTTCTGAGTTTTGAGCATCTGATCGATGATGCTCTGTCTCTACAGAAGTTTTTGTTCATTGGTTTATGTTGTTCATTATAATCTACAGATAAGCAAAAGCATGTGATATTTATCTTTCTCAGAGTGACTTATTTCACTTAGCATAATTCTCTCCATCTTCATCCATGCTGTTGCAAATGGCAGGAGTTCCTTCCTTTTTATAGCAGCATAGCATTCCATTGTGTATATGTACCAAAGTTTTTTAATCCATTCATCTGCTGATGGACATGTAGGCTGATTGCAAATCTTAACTATGGCAAACTGTGCTGCTATGAACATAGGGGTGCATATATCCTTTCTGATTGGTGTTTCTGGGTTCTTGGGATATATTTCCAGAACTGGGATCACTAGGTCAAACGGAAGTTGCATTTTACTTTTTGAGGAAACACAATATTGTTCTCCACAGTGGATGCACCAGTCTGCATTCCCACCAGCAGTGGCCGAGGGTTCCTTTTACTCTGCATCCTCTCCAACACTTGTTTGTTTATTTGTTGATGATAGCCATTCTGACAAGTGTGATACCTCATTGTTGTTTTGATTTGCACCTCTCAGAGGATAACTGAATTTGAGCATGTTTTCATATGCCTCTCAGCCTTATTTATGTCCTCTTTCAAAAAGTGTCTATTTAGGTCCATTGCCCATTTTTTGACTGGGTTGTTTATCATCCTTTTGTTAAGTTGCATGAGTTCCCTCTAAATGTTGGAGATTAAACTTTTATCAGAGATATCATTGGAAAATATATTTTCCCATGCAGTGGGTTTTCTTGTTGTTTTGTTGATGGTTTCTTTTGCTGTGCAGAAGCTTTTTATTTTGAGGTAGTCCCATTTGTTTATTTTCCCATTAGCTTCCATTGTCCTAGGAGCTGTGTCAGTAAAGATTTTGCTACCTGTGGATTCCTCTAGTATTTTTATCATTTCCTTTCTTACGTTTAAGTCCTTTATCCATTTTGAGTTTATTTTTGTGTATAGTGTAAGTTGGTGGTTTAGTTTCATTTTTTTGCATGTGTCTAACCAGGTTTTCCAGCACCATTTATTGAGGAGACTGTCTTGGCTCCATTGTATGGTCTTTCCTGTTTTTTCAACTATTAATTGAGCGTAGTGGTTCGAGTCAATTTCTAGGTTCTGTATTCTATTCCATTGATCTTTATGTCTGCTCTTGTGCCAGTATCAGGTAGTTTTTATAGCAGTAGCTTTGTAATACAGCTTGATATCTGGTATTGCGATCCCTCCTACTTTGTTCTTATTTTGAAGGACCACCACACCTGTTCGGGGCTTTTTTTTTTTTTTTTTCATTCCAGATAAATTTTTTTAAAGAGTTCTTTCTAGATCTGTGAAATATGCTGTTGGTATTTTAATGGGGAGCACATTGAAACTATAGATTGCTTTGGGTAGTATGGATATTTTGATGATGTTGATTCTACCAGTTAATGAAAACGGAAATTTCTTCCTTCTGTTTATGTGTTCCTCTATCTCTTTTTTCAATGTACTGTAGTTTTCCGAGTACAGGTCTTTTATGTCCTTGGTTAAGATTATTCCTAGGTATCTTAATTTTTTTGGTGCAATGGCAAATGCGATTTTTTTTTTTCATTTCTCTTTCTGTAAGTTCACTATTGGCATAAAAAAATGCCATAGATTTCTTGGTGTTAACTTTGTATCCTGCTACATTACCATATTCATTTATTAAGTCTAATAATTTTGTGATGGAGTCTTTAGGATATTCTAAGTACAGTATCATGTCATCTGTGAATGATGACAATTTTACTTCTTCTTTTGCAATTTGGAAGCCTTTTATTTCTTTCTCTTACCAGATCGCATTGGCTAGCACTTCCAGTACTATGTTGAACAGGTGTGCTGAAAGTGAGCATCCCTGTTTTGTCCCTGTTCTTAAGGGAAATGGTTTTAGTTTTTGTCCATTGAGTATGATTTTGGCTGTAGGTTTGTCATATAAGGCTTTTATTATGTTGAGTTATGATCCCTCTATTCCCACATGGCTGAGAGTTTTTACCAAGAAAGTGGGTTGGATTTTGTCAAATGCCTTTTCTGCATCAATCAATATGATTATGTGATTTTGGTCTCTCAATTTTTTAATGTAATGTATCACATTTATTGATTAGTGGATATCGTACCAGCCGTGCATTCCTGGAATAAGTATCACTTGGTCATGGTGTATGATCTTTATAATGTAATGCTGAATCTGGTTTGCTAGAATTTTGTTGAGGATTTTAGCATCTATGTTCATCAGGAATATTGGCCTGTAATTCTCTTTTCTTGTGGTGTCTTTATCTGGTTTTGGTATTAGGGTAATGCTGGCTTCATAGAAAGAGCTTGGGATTGTGCCTTCGTCTTGAATTTTTTTGGCATAGTCTGAGAAGAATTGGCTTTAGTTCTTCTTTGAATGTTTGGTAAAACTCCCCTGTGAAGCCATCTGGTCAAGGGCTTTTGTTTGTTGGAAGCATTTGGATGACTGTTTCAATTTCATCAGTAGTTATTGGCCTATTCAGGTTTTTTGATTCTTCCTGATTGAGTTTTGGAAGCTTGTATTTTTCTAGGAATGTGTCAATTTCCTCGAGCTTGTCCAGTTTGTTGGAGTAGAGTTGATAGTAGCATATTTTTTGACAATCCTTTGTATATCAGTAAGGTTAGTTGTCATTTCACGTCTTTCATTTCTGATTTTGTTTATTTGGGTCCTCTCTCTTCAATTCTTGGTGAGTCTGGCAAGGGGTTCATCAATCTGGGTAATTCTGTCAAAGGACCAGCTCTTGGTTTCGTTGATCTTTTGTGTTGTTTTTTGTTTTGTTTTGTTTTTTTATTTGTTTGGTTTTTTGGTCTCTATGTCATTTATTTCTGCTCTGATCTTTATTATTTCCTTCCTTCTGGATACTGTAGGCTTTTCTTGTTGCTCTCTTCTAACTCTTTGAGTTGTAGGGTTAGATCAGTTATTATCAATTTCTCTTGTTTTTTGAAGTAGACCTGTAGAGCTATGAACTTCCCTCTCAGGACTGCATTCATTGTGTCCCATAGATTTTGGATTGTTGTGTTTTCATTGTCATTTGTTTCCAGGATGCTTTTTATTTCTTCTTTAATCTCTCTGGTAACCCATTCATTTTTTAATAAGTTATTTAGCCTCCAAATGTTGGATTTTTAAAAATATTTTTATTGTAGTTGATTTCTAGTTTTATTCCATTATGATCTGAGAAGATGCTTGTTATGATTTATATTCTCTTGAATTTGAAGAGACTTTGTCTGTGTCTTAATATATGGTCTACCTTTGAAAACGTCTCATGTGCACTGCAGAAGAATTTATATTCTATAACTTTGGGGTGAAATATTCTGAAGATGTCAAGTAAGACTATCTGATCTAGTGAGTCATTTGGATTGCTGTTTCTTTGCTGATTTTTTGTTTAGAGGATTTATCCAGTGGTGTCAGTGGAGTATTAAAGTCCCCTACTATGACTGTATTGCTATAAATCTCTCCCTTGATGTCTTCCAGAAGTTGTTTCATGTATTTGGGTGCATGTGTGTTTACCAGAGTTATATCTTCTTGCTGAATTGCTCCCTTTAGTATTATGCAGTGGCCTTCCTTATCTCTTATTATGGCCTTTACTTTGAGGTCTGTTTTGTCATATATAAGTATCGCAACCCCAGATTTTTTCTCATATCCATTTGCCTGATAATTTTTTCCCATCCCTTCACTCTCAGTCTGTGTGAATCCTTTGTTTTGAGGTGAGTATCTTGCAGGCAGCAGATAAACGGGTCCTGTTTTCTTATCCATTGTATTACCATGTGTCTTTCAATTGGAGCATTTAATCCATTTACATTTAATATTATTGAAAAGTACTTGTTTGTGGTAATTTTTATTCTTAACTAGGGGCCTGGTGCACAAAAATTTGTGCAGTCAGGGGATGGGGGTCCCTCAGCTCGGCCTGTGCCCTCTTGCAGTCTGGGACACCTCGGGGGAGATGTCCACCTGCTGGCATGCCTGGCCAGCCTGGGTGAGGGGCTGAGGGCCATTTTCAGGCTGCCCACAGCCCCTTTAGGGTTTGTGCACTGGGGGGTGGGAGGGCTGGTGAGTGCAGGCCTGAACGTTTCCCACCAGAGTGCCCATGATCACACATGCCTGGTGGGCCCCCACCGCTGATGGGACACACCTGGCGCAGAGCTGGGTGGCAAGCCAGGGGCAGACGCTGGTGCAGAATCCCTCGGTGGGGCCCTGCTGCTGAACAAACACACCCGGGGTGGAGCCGGGCAGCGGACTGGCTTTGGATTCTCCACACTATGCAGCAGATGCTCCCGCATGCCCTGTGGAGGCCCCTGGGGTGGAGCCAGGCAGCAGACCCAGGACGGCTGCTCCTGCACACCCCGCAGAGGCCCCCAGGGGGTGGAGCCAGGCAGTGGACCTGGGACGGGGACTCCTGGATGCCGTGAGGAGGTCCCAGGCCAGACCCCCCTAACCACCCACGCTGAGCTGACACACCTGGCACAGCTATGCTGGCTGTGGAGGCTCCCAGTGCAGAGCCACCTTGCCAGCCTCCATCTTGGCTGGATTAATTTGCAGTCAGCCGCTCTGATGGGCTAGTGGGCGTGGCCATGAGCAGAGGTTCAGCCAGCCTGGGCAGGCAGTTGCAACAGAAGCCTTTGGTTTGCTGTAGCTCTGTAGCTGATGGCCTCCATCTTGGCTGGGTTAATTTGCATACAGCCACTCTGATTGGCTGGTGGGCCTGGCCGTGAGCAGAGGCTCAAGCCAGCCTAGGCAGGCAGTTGTAACAGAAACCTCTGGTTTACTCTAGCTCCGTAGCTGCTGGCCTCCATCTTGGCTGGGTTAATTTGCATACAGCCAGTCTGATTGGCTGGGAGGCGTGGCTTGGCTGGTGGGCATGGCTTAGGTGTATCAGGTAATGGTCAATTTGCATATTACTCTTTTATTATATTAGATGTTTGTGTTTCTTCTTGTCTCTCTCCTTCTTTTTACAGCAGTCCCTTTAGCATTTCTTGCATTGCTGGCTTGGTATTAATAAACTCTCTTTGCCCTTTTTTGTCTGTGATGCTTCTGATTTTACTTTCAATTTTGAATGATAGCCTTGCTGGGTAAAGTATTCTTGGATTCATTCCCTTGTTTTGCATCACTTTGTATATTTCATTCCATTCCCTTCTTGCCTGGCGTGTTTCTGTTGAGAAGTCAGCTGATATTCTAATAGGAGATCCCTTGTAGATAATTTTCTGTCTCTCTCTGGCAGCCTTTAAGATTCTTACTTTGTCGTTGGTTTTTGCCAATTTAATTATGATGTGTCTTGGTGTTGGTCTTTTAGGGTTCTCTTGTTTGGCACCTTGTGTGCTTCTTGTATTTGTGTAGCTTTTTCCTTGCCAATATCAGGGAAGTTTTCTGTCATTATTTCTTCAGACAGGTTTTCTCTTCCTTGTTTCTTCTCCTCTGCTTCTGGTACCCCTATTAAGGGAATGTTGTTTTGCTTTGTGTTGTCCCTGAGCTCCCGTATGCTCTCCTCTTGCTTTTTAAGTTTTTTTTTCCAGTTGCTCCTGTGTTTGTGTGTTTTTTTCCTACATTGTCTTCTAATTCGCTGATGCGGTCCTCAGCCTCTTCCAGTCTGCACCTTAAGCCTTCCATTGTGTTCTTTATTGCAGCTATGTCGTTCTTCATTTCCTCTTGGTTCCTTTTCATACTGGTGACATTCTCATTCAGTTCCTTATAATTCTCATTAAGTTGTGTGTATTTGTCTTCCAGCCATTTGAGCATCCTTATAACCATTATTCCTAATTCTTTCTCTGATAAAGTAGTAGTCTCTTTTTCATTTAACTCCCTTTCTGGTGATTTCTCTTTTTCTCTTCTTTGTGGATTGCTTTTTTGTCTTCCCATGCTTTGTTGTAATATTTTAATTGTAGCTTTGATTGCTTTGCTACACAGTTTCTTTTGGATATGGTGCTACTGGTGTGACCTCTCAGGACTTCTGAATTTGGTAGTCTAGGGTAGCTCCTTACTTGAGCTATTTGGATTCTGTTGATGTAGGTCTGCGAAGTGGAAAGGCACAACTGAGGTGTCTAGAAGTCAGCAGCCATGAAGAGCATGTCCCAATTTTTGCTGTCTTGTGCCCTTGTTTGAAATCATGGGTGCCCAGTAGGGACTGACAGTGGCACCCAAGAACCATCTGTTGTTGTGTTGGGGCTCAGTAGGCCTGTTTTCTGGAAAGGTGTTACTGTGGTGTCCAGAGTTCTGTAGTTGTGAGGTAGGCAGAAAATCACACCCAGCTGAGGCTCTCAGTGTCTCCCAAGAGAAGTCTGTGGAGCTGAGCGCCTGGGTGACCTTTGCACAGATACTCATGCCTGCACTGATGTGGGGTCATACATTGGCTTCCCAGAGAAGTTTGTTGAACCACAAGCCTGGGCGACCTGTGCACAGATACGTGTAACTGCACCAAGCTGGGGCCCACAGTGGCTTCCCAGACAACTCTGTTGAGCCATGTGCCTGGGTGACCTGTGTGCAGCTATGTGCGAATGTGATGGCCTGGGAGCTAGAGATGCACGAATGTGATGTCAGAGGTTTGCTGCTGGGGAGGGGGAGGCTGTACTTACTATTGCAGGCTCTGTGTTTCATTGGTGGTGGAGATCCCGGGGTTTTTGCTGGAGTGGCTGCCAGGTCTCGCAGGCAGTGTCCCAGGCCTGTCTGTGTGGTGGTGCTGATGAGTTCTTAGAAGAGGCCTCTCCCCCTTCAAGATGATGTGGGCTCCACGCCCAAGTCCTGCAGTCCACAGTCTGGGGAGTGTTCACAGCAGTGACAGTCCCTCCCTGTCCCAGAGAGCCTGGTCTGCCAGCTCCAGGTGCTCCTGCCAGATTTAACTGTCACACACACACACACACACACACACACACACACACACACACACACACACACCACACCTCCACACACTCTCCTTTCATCCACTCACTAACTCCCTATCCCTTACCTCCTTCCTGACAGCTGCCAATTTCCTCGAGTCCAAAATATAGTTGTATTTTTTAATGTGGTTGTGGGAGGCTGCACATTCAGGTATATACCTTATGCCACCATCTTGGTTCTCCTGATTAGTTATTCTTAATAGGGGAAGTTTTGTGCCACAAGGAACATTTAGCCATGCTTGGAGACTTTTTAAAATTTTTCA
>PVJC01053476.1:0-10814 GCA_004026665.1 Murina feae | reverse complement strand
GTGGGGCCATCCTGGGTGAAAGGCTGATGGCTATTTGCAGGCTGGCCATGGCCCCCAGTGACCCAAGCTCCCAGCAAAGCTCACTGGAAGCAGTTATCTGGGGTTTATTTATCTTCTATAATTGAAACTTTGTTGCCTTGAGCAGAGGCCACAGCAGGCCAAGGCAGGTGGGAAGCTTGGCTTCCTCCATCGCCAAGGCAACCAAGCCTCCCGCTTGCTCTAGCTCAGTGGCTGCCGGCCACCATCTTGGTTGGGTTAATTTGCATATAGTCACTCTGATTGGCTGGTGGGCATGGCCTGGGATATAGTGGAGTGATGCAATTAGTGTATTACTCTTTTATTACATTAGATTGTTGAAGGGCTTTAATTTAGTCATGCCTGAAGCCGACTACTAGTCCCTCTACCCAGAGTTTTCAGTTACATCAGCCCAAATATTCCCTCTATTACTTAAGCCAATTTGAGTTTTTCCTCCATTTTTGATCAAAATAATTTTGTCTAATATTCCAAGTATTGCATAAGAAACTTTCTATGTTTTCCAATTTAATATTTTAAAAATTATCCAACACTATTTGCATATATTTATTCTAGGCCTTGTTCTAAGAACATGAACTCACATTTTTCAGGTTAGAAATAAACTCAGGAGGTTAAATATTTTACTCAAAGTTACACAGCTGGTCACACAGACAGAAACATTTAAATGCAATTTATAATAGTATAACACAAAATACTTAGGAATAAATTAAGCAAACGTTGTGCAAGATTTATAAGTTTTGTACCAAAACTTATAAAATATTGATGAAAACAAAGAAGACCCAAATAAATGGGTAGACGTACCATGTTCAAGGTTTGAAAAACTCAATAGTGATAAGATGTCAGTTCTCCCCAATTAAACTATGCATTTAACACAATTTTAATAAAAGTTTAAGCTCACTTTTTCAAGAAATTGATAAGCTAATTCTAAAATGCACATTGGAATGCAATGGGGCTTGGAATAGCCAAAACAATCCAGAGAGAAGAGCAAAATTGAGAGCTTATCCTGCCTGATTTCAACACTTACTATAAAGCTACAATAATTAAAACAGTATGGTATTAGCTTTAAGGATAGATAAATTGGTCAATGGAATCGAGTAGAGAATCCAGAAATAGACCATATACAGTCAATTGACTTACTATTTTTTCTACAAAAGGCCAATGCAATTTATAAAGGAAAGAAAAGTATTTAAAACATGGTACTGGGGTAACTGTATAAATATATGGAAAAACATTAACCTCAACCCCTTCCCCACACCATATATGGAATAAAATGTAACTGCCCAAATGCTAAAGTTCTAAAGGAGAACCTTAGGGAGTGTCTTCACAATTTGGAGGTATATGCACAGATTTCTTAGAGATGACACAAAATCATTGAAAAAATGATAAATTGGACTTTATCCAAGTTTTAAATATGTGTTTATAGAAAGACAACATTAAGACTATTAATGAAAAACTGCAAACCTTGAGAAAATATTAACAATACATATATTACACAAATGACCTGAATCCAGAAAAAGGAAAGGACTCCTACACATTAGTAATTAAAATGGACAGAACACTTAAATAGACACTTTCCAAAAGAAGATATATAAATAGCCAGTAGGCACATAAAAAAGTATTCAACATTGTTAAAAATATGCCAATAAAATTGTAAGGAGATATGACTTCACACCCACCAAAATGGCTGAAATTGGAAAGACTGACAACATTAAATATTGGTGAGGATGTAGAGGTCTCATAAATTGCTGATGAAAGTGTAAAATGGCATCATCATTTTGGAAAATTGCCTGTCACTTTCTTATCAAGTTAAGCACACATCTACCCTAGGGGCAAATATAGATATTCCTCTCCTAGATATTTACCCAGAAGAAATAAAGCATGTGTACTAAAAAGTATAGCAGTTTTATTCCCAATAGGCACACTAGAAACAAGTGTCTTTCCACAGTAGAATGGATAAAAAGATTGCAGAATATTATGCAGTGGAATACTACTCAGCAAGTAAACACACTACTACTGACCATATGCAGCAAAATGGATGAATTTTGAAAATATATTGTGAAAAAAGCCAGACAGATCAAACTACTCTCAAGATTTATGCTTTTTAATATGTCTATTTTATCTTAATTTAAAAAATTAAAAAGGAGGCATAGAAAAAGAGGAGCATGTTATACTCTCAATATAAAATAGTAGTGTATGTCATGCATGGCACTGCCAAAGCAATGAATGTGTGAAAAAGTATCCTTTAAAGTACATTAATGCAAGAATAGTTAGATGAATGGTGTATGAGGATTCCTTTTTCTCCACATCCTTACCAATGCTTGTTGGTTGTTATTTATTGATGATAGCCACTCTGATAGATGTGAGGTGATATACAATATGGAGGTTCTTTAAAAAATTCAAAATAGAGCTACCTTATGACCCAGCAATTCTGCTTCTGAGTATTTATCTGAAGAAATCTAAAATACTAATTTAAAAAGATATATGCAGTCCTATGTTCATTGCAGCATCGTTGACAGTAGTCAAGTTATGGAAACAATTCAAGTATCCATAAAAAATGATTGGATAAAGACATTTTGGTACATATAGACAATGAAATATTACTCCACCATGAAATGAATGAAAGTTTACCATCTGAGACAATCTGGATGGACCTAAAGGGTATTATTCTCAGTAAAATAAGTTGGGCAGAGGAAGGCAAATAGCATATGACTTCACTTAGATATGGAATCTAAAGAGCAAAATAAACAAAATAGAAACAGACTCATAGATACAGAGAACCAACTGATGGTTGCCAGATGCCAGGGGTGTTTGGGGGGATGGATGAAAAGGGGGAGGGGATTAGGAAGTACAAATCGTTACTTACAAAATAGTTAAGGGGGTGTAAAGGAAAGCATAGGGTATATAGTTAATAACTATGTATGGTACCAGATAGGTACTAGACTTATTGGAGGATTCACTTCATAAATTATATAAATGCCTAGCCATTCTGCTGTACACCTGAAACTAATATAAAATAATATTGGGGCGGGAGGAGAATGGTTACACCAAAGTGGGGCATCCTCCAGAAAATCAAAGCACCATTCAGCGATGATATTAGTGTTATCAGAAGGTCAAGGAATTTCTGGCACAAGAGTTAATCAAATATAGGTTGGATGATGGCCTGACAGGAATTCTTGAAAGAAACTAAAGATTCAGAAGTTGGAAGTGAATGACAGCAAGGAGTCAGACAATAAGACCTCTAAGTTTCCTTGCAAACCATAATTTCTATGATTCCTTGAAGAGCTGTTGTCCCAAACCAGTGAAACTGTAGTCACACTCCAAATGGTTCCCCAAAAGCAAATAAGAGGCTACAACTCTACCAGGCAGTCCTGCATGGTTGAATTTGTCTGAAAACCACATAAGGAAAAAGTTGCCACTCTTTCCTGGAAACATACTGATGCAAATCACACGTTGTATTTTTTTAAATAAAAAAAGAGTATAATTGCTCATTGAATAGTAATATGAATGCAAATTAACTTACTGTAATTATACTGTGCAATTTTCTACTTTAAAAACTTAGAAAATGGAAGAGACCTGATAAGTAATTTGAACTATAATTCTTCATTGTGTTCCTTCATTATGCAATGGTTACCATAAGCAATTTGCTCTGTTTTAATGTAAAATGTTTTTAGTTCATACCTTTGCATTGGGGACTTAGATACCCATTCACTCCCTGCCGCTCCCCTTCTTACCCCCTCCCCCCCTCACACACACACCAAGTGTACTATAGAAATCACAAGATAAAGTTAACATAGTACAAGGGAATTTGTAAAGGATTCATAATATATTTTTATTTAGCATAGTAAGTGTTTCTCTATCCTACGCTCTCCAAGCAGTTTAAATTATCAGGTGATTCCTAAGCAAAAGGAGTCAGATGATCAACATTCATGCTTTAATGACAAGACTTGGGCACAGAAGTAAAGAAAATGAGTCTGGCCCTATCTCTGCCACTAGTTAATTGTGTGACCTTCCCCATTCAGCCCTCATTCCCCTCATATGTGAATTAAAAGGTTGGTGATTTCTAGCTTCCTTCCTAGCCCTTGCAAGCTAAGATCGCTCAGTCACTCTTTGCTTTGCATTGTTTAAGCAACATGAGTGACAGTACATAAATTTATTTAGAATTAATGATGGTCTGAATAAAATGCAGCCTTTTGGTTCAGCCATTCATTGCTTAAGAATGTCTAACACAAAGATCATCTGTGATGATGCACATATAAAAAATAGTAATTACCCGTTTTCAGGCTAATAATAATTTGCATATGTAGTTCCCTGCATGTGAATCCTGTTAACTGCAAAGTGAAGACACGGAGCTGGGATCTCATTAAAAATCAGCATCAGTCAGTGAGGAGAATGGGTAAGGCTTGGAATCACAAGCTTTGCTTTGGTATTGCCTGTGTCTAATAACCACACCAGGTCTCCATAATTCATCTCTTACAGTGGATGTCCTCAGCTATTTCCCTGGATGTTTTCAGCATTTAACACATAATGAATGAAAAAGCATTTGGTCACTATATTGGTAAATATCTCATTTAGTTTTCTCAGCAACCCTGTGAAGCGAGTGATATTATCTCTAGTTTTTCAGAGAAGAAGGAGGAGGAGAAAAAGAAAGAGGAGGAAGAGGGGGGAAGGGGAGTAAAAGGGGGAAGAGGGAAGAAGAAGGAGAAAGAAGAAGCTAAAAGAAATTAAACATCTTGCTCAGAGTCACAGAGATGACACTGTCCTGTCTATCCAGAGAGGATAGTAACATCCCTCCACTTCTGAATTTTCTCTCAACATATGTGATATTCTTAGAGAAAGTTTTATCTTTGTCCAAGAGTACTATGAACCTCCATTCCTCAGCTATAAAATTGTAACAAAAGTACTTACATATCTTTAAAATATACTACTTAGTTTCCAGTTTAGCATTTATCCTACCTAAACTCACACCATTTTTCCCTTCCTAAAAACCCCAATTCCCATTTGGGAAAGTATGTAATTTCTCAGAAGCTGACTCCATCCTCAGCTCTGGGTTGGAGCACGTGACTCACGCAAGCTAAGCCAGCCAACACACTCCATTCCCTTGGCCAGAGTGGTTGACTCTGGGGTTGGCAGAGAACCTAACCTTGTCCAATTAGACTTAGGCTGGGAATACAGAGACAAAAATAGTCTGTAACTCAGAAAGCAATAGCTAGGCTTCTAAAGGTAACAGGCCTTATGATAAAGCTGGATCCAAGGAGATCAAAGCAGACATACACAAAAATCACATTCTGCCATATGACTGAGTCACTGCCTAAAGCCTGCCGGCATTACCTTACCAATAACAGGAGCCAATACATAATTTTAATCCTATAAACCAGCATTATTTGTTACTTTCCATTAAAACCATGCCATCAACTCTGAGAAGAAGTTTTAAATATGTAATGTAGTAATGAATGATAAATTGTAAAAATGTTACACAATCATAAAGTTTAATAATGATGACAATGATAAATCATGACAATGATGAGGGAAGTGAAGGAGGTGAGTGCTGTTTAACTGATATGGTGCTGGAATTTCATGTAGATCAGAAGTTTTCTTCAGAGATTGAAACAAATAGTTCATTTCTTTTTGTTTCCTCAATTTATCTTACGATCGTATCCTAACAGCATATTTGTGTATACTCCTGGTCAGATCACAACAGACGATGGATTTTTTTCTGACCACACTTCCACATGTTTGCCTCCATGCTTTTGGTCTTGATAATTCCTCCTCCAGGACCACTCTCCCCCATTCCTATTTATTGAAATCCTTTCTAATCTGCAGGACTTAATTTAAATGAAGCCCCCAACACCCTTCATTCTCTCATTTGGTTCTTTTTTGTGTTGTGCCTATCTATAATCTTGATCCCTGCCATGAATATGATCACCTATATATTCCTAGTGCTTCTCAGTGTCTGTGTTGAACGAATGAATAAGTGAGCATTCACTGAACAAAATTTATGCACATTCATCATTATATACCAGAACTTATCACAGAAAAAAGAACACTGTAGGTGTTCAAATTATTTATTAAATTTTATCAAATTGAAAATTGAATCTCATTTTATAAAAATACTAAGGGCCTGGTGCACAAAAATTTGTGCACTCGGGGAGCGGGGAAGTCTCTCAGCCCAGCCTGTGCCCTCTCACAGTCTGGGACCCTTGGAAAATGTCCACCTGCTGATATGCCTGGCCAACCTGGGGAGGGGCTGATGGATGTTTGCAGGCTGGCCAAGCCCCCAATGGGAACCCTCATTCCATGGGGTGTGGCCAGCCTGGGTGAAGGGCTGAGGGCCATTTTCAGGTTGCCCACAACTCCCATTGACCCAACATCCCAGCAAGGATGGCTGGCATCAGGTTTCAGGGGTTTATTTATCTTCTATAATTGAAACTTTGTTGCCTTGAGTGGAGGCCTAGTCAGGCAACAAAGCTTCCTGTTTGCTTCAGCTCTGTGGCTTCTATAATTGAAGCATTGTTGCCTTGAGCAGAGGCCTGGCTGGCCTAGGCAGGCAATTTCAATTCCATTGCTGGTGCAACGGAAGCCTCCTGTTTGCTCTAGCTCCATGACTGCCGGCCACCATCTTGGCTGGGTTAATTTGCATACAGGACATGGCTGAGGTGTGTCAGAGTGATGGTTAATTTGCACATTACTTTTTTATTAGATCAGATAGGCATATTATATTTTTAAAATTTCAATATGCAAAAAAAAAACTAGGCAAATTCCTTATTTTATAATTGAGAACAGTAGAATTAAGAAAGGTTATCTGACTTATCTTAGGCCACACAGCAACTTCAGATTGGGGAAAATTGCATGTATACTAATAAAAGCCTAGGTAACCCTCCCACATGATGCTGCTGCAAGATGGCTGCCACGTCCCCTCCCCCTGGCTGGCCCAGCTTGATTGGCCCTGATCAGAGTGGGATGGACCCCACACCTATGCATGAATTCATTTACTGGGCCTCTAGTTTATGTATATAATTCCTATACCAACATCTGCCAGTGTATCTTCCCTAAGTACAATTACATCATTCTAGTTAAAATCATTTGTTATGTTGTTGTTTTTAGTCAAAGACGCCAGGATCCATTGTAATTAAACTACTTAGTATGTGTAGATCTGATAATAAAATAAATATTGAATTAAACCCCAAGAATTATAAGATAAAAAAATTTACCCCTTCAAATTCCAAGTATTCAGTAGGGAGTATCAACATTAGACAGACACTTAACATTACATTTTACTTATGATTTAGTTATAATTTCATAAATGGAATTCAAATATTTAAGGAGCTTAGCAGGTACTATCTCTTCATTTAAGAATTTACTCTCAAATATATGAAAATGCATCAAATAAGCCAAATCACTTCAGAACTAAGGTTGTTTCCATTTAATTTCTGACACGGATAATTCCACTTGAGGAGTCCCTAATGACTGTGGTTTAAATTTAATATTTAACCACATATTACCTGCTTCATGGCAGAAAAGACTGAATCTGTTTCTATCAATACAAAAGGAATATCTTCAACCAACCCTCTTTCCTTCTTCTGCCTCTGTATGGGAGGCAGTACAGCTCTGGGAATCAGAATTTGTTTTTATTTCACCAGAGTTATTTTACAAAGTAGGCAGCTTGACCTGTTTTTGCATCAGTCATCTATCCACCCATTCAGTCAGCCAGGTATTAATGCCAACCTACATCATTTGGTTCCAAAACTCATCCATTTTTGTCTTTGTGTCCCCAATACTTCCATCATTGGTATAGATATATTATTAACCAGTCTATTAAATGAATGAGATGACGATTGCTAAGATTTGGTTTATTTCCTTGGGAGATAGTGCATGTAACTACATTTGGAGGATCCAGTTGCAATTGGAGAATCCAGAAACCCATTTACTGAAGTTTACAGCTGCAAATCAATTCTTAATTACCCATACCTATGTTATAGCATCTATTATAATCCTTAAGTATCCTTGAGACTGGAGCCTTCAAAATTCTCCCTTGATATCTATTTCTCTGAACAACTATTCTGCTTCATTTATAAAGTGCCTATTTTTATCATTCATATGTTCATTTACCCAAAAAGAAATTCCTGAGTGCCTTCCATGTGAATGATACAGTGCTAGGAACTAAGAAATGAGAGGTTAAGTCTGTTTCAAAGTAATTTAAGAAAAATTGGAGAGAACGATAAGTAAACATGTAGTGTTGCAAAAATGGTGTCCTAAATACTATAATAGTGGTAGCTACTGAGCATTTCAAATGTCTCTCTCTACTATCTCCCCAAAGAGAGGCATTTAGGGTAAGAGAGTGATCAGCAGGCTTCAAAAGAGGAGAATTGTGAGCCTATTAGGACAAAGGTCATCTCATCCCTTAACCACTCACCCTCGGGATTCTTTACCACTCAAAGGACTTCTCCAACTAATCTCTTTCCAGTGATACTGTCACTCTGTTGAAATTCTCAAAAACATTCCAAAGAGAGAAATCCTTGTGAAGATTTATCTCTCTCTGGGCAACCACGTGGCTCCTGCCCAGATGAGATATCACTAGTGTCCCTTTATTTGTGCTCAAACTTGTACTCCGTTGGTTAACACTGCAATGCATTCCATTCGTTTTTAGAAAAAGACTTACCCCTTCTGGGAGTTTTGTTTTCAAAGAAGTCAACAAAGAGCTGGATTCTAAGAGAAAAAACATTGTGTGATGGATACATAACCTGAAACCCAAATCTGGTTGAGCCATGAACTTATTTAAAAGGATTTAATGGCTCCCCTGTGCCCACAGGATGAAATCTCATGTCTGTGATGTCAGGTATGGGCCCTCCAAGGTGAGAACCTGCCCTCCCAGCAGCAGCATCTCTTAGGAAATTCCCTCGCACATTGGAGACCACCAGGCAGATTTCCTTTAGGCTGGGAGCAGACAAATCATTGAGGGGCTTTAGTGGAAAATAGATGAGAGCTGATCTACACTTTCAGAAGCTGTTTCTACATTCCCTGAACAGAGCAACTATCTCAGGAAAATCCATAATAGCTCAATTTCCTCCTTCAAAAACCTTCATTCTAATGAGGCAGGCCATAAATCAGGAAACAAAAGGTAAAGAGAAAATGAGTAACAAAAATTTTCATATAATCTTGCCTTAAATATAAAATTATGAAGGATCCCAGCTATATTTATTATTATTTATATAAATTTGTCAATCAGAAGGTTTGCAGAGAGCCTCCCTGAGCTATCCTAGGGAAAAATCGATATTCTCTGATAACTGGGAATCTTGATAAATCCTGAATTGTACTATTGTTTATAAAAATATCACTCTCTATGCCCAGCCATCATGCACTCACATGCCTATGGCTATATATGTAAATTATTAGAAATGAATAGTTATTATCATACTTTTTTCATTCATAAATGTAGTCTGCCTTGAATTCAGAGGATGATGTTATTTTTTTCCTTTGTGCAAAATAAAATACAAAACACAAAAATCTTAAACAATTAAGAAATGACACAACTTACCAGTACTTCTCTACTTACTTCTTTAACACTCTCCTACAATTTGGAGAGTGAGATCCCAAATAACCCAATCTATATAACTGACATTTGAGTGTCATAATAAAAGCATAATATGATAATTTGACCAGACATCCTTCCAGACATCCTTCTGGAAAACCTTCCAGATGAAGTCAGGGCTGCAAGGGAAGCCTGGGTCCTGGGTGCCTGTTGGTGGCTGGAAGGAAGCCCAGATCCCAGGCACCAGAGGGAAGCCAGTGCTGGCAGCTGGGGAAAGGAAGGCCTATTCTTGCACAAATTTTGTGCATTGGGCCTCTAGTAGTATTATATTGATCAAATAATCACTGCATTTGTCTCCTTTAGTGAATTAATTAATATAATCATTATCTATTGAGCATCTATTAGAGACAACAGAAACAAAGCATTGTCCAAGATATCACCCTTGTCTTCAAGGGGCAGAGTGTTTCCATTCATTTTAAGTTTTCACTCATGTGAAATAAAACCAATGCAGGACACAATTCAGCCTGTCTTATTCCATTATGTTATCAAGCCACCCCCTACACACACACACACACACACACACACACACACACACTACACTAGAAACACTGATGAAAAATAGGCATTCCACCATATTGTCCCCAGTTCTAAATGAAACCTCACATACACACATTCCCAATGTTGGTTTGGTCCTTACCTTTCTACTTCCGACTTAAGGCTCATAATTTTTCCATGGAAACTTTTATTCACATATCCTATCTAATAAAAGAGTAATATGCAAATTGATCATCACAAGATGGCTTCCCCCATGTGGTGAAAGGTGGCCACCACAAGAAGGCCAGCAAGGGAGGGCAGTTGGGAGGGACCCAGGCCTGCAGGGGAGAACAGTTGTGGGGGACCCAGGCTTGCAGGGGAGGACAGTTGGGGGGGCCATCCTGGCAGGGGAAAGATAGTTAGGGGCAATCAGGCTGGCACAGGAGCAGTAAGGCATTGATCAGGCAGGCAGGGGCTTGGTTAGGGGCAATTGGCAGGTGAGAGGTTGGGAGCCAGCAGTCTTGGATTGTGAAAGGGATGTCCGACTGCCCATTTTAGGCCCAATCCATTTGGGACTAAAATGGGCAGTCAGACATCCCTCAAGGAGTCCCAGATTGGAAAGGGTGCAGGTTGTGCTGAGGGACACCACCCCCATCCCCCACTCCCACTCCATGCATGAATTTCATGCATCGGGTCTCTAGTATGTTTATATTTATGGCTC
>PVJC01053475.1:0-10809 GCA_004026665.1 Murina feae | reverse complement strand
ATAGATGCAGAGGCAGAGCAACATCAAACAGACTGTCAAATTACAGCAACAAGGACAGGGACGTTGGGGGGGGGGTAACAGATCAGCTAAGGGACTTTTGTGCGAGCATTTAAGCATAACCAATGGACACAAAACACTGGGGGGTAGGGAAGGCTGGGGGAAGGGCAGGGGGAAGAAAGAGATATATGTACTAATCTTTGTAAAGCTTTATGTAATTTTAAAAAATGTAAAAAAATAAAATAAAAAAATAAAATACACTGACATGGGTGTCTAGTCAAGGCACATACCCAATATAAGATTAACTTCGTTGGGAACAAAGAAATAAAACAAAACAAAAATATTCCTCATATTCATTTGTTTTACTACTTTATTTCCTATGCAATGAGTATATTAGCAAGTCTATGCATATATAGGCAAAGGAATGGTAAAATTCAGTGCAGTTTGAAATTATAGCTTTAAAAGTCCTGGTAAGTAAAGTAAATGAAAAAACAAAATTTACACTTAGAAGAGAACAAACCCTGGGTCTGTTGAATCAAGATGTCAAAGGGAAAAATAAGTTCACCTAACAATCCAGCCCCCTTTGGCTATAGATCTCACTCATGATGCTTCCTTAAAACTACTTAGAAAGAAAAATCAAAATCATATAATATTCAGCATAATCTAAAGCATCTGAATTTACTTCCTAATTAATCAACATCATAATTCAGGAGTCCATACTTTAGGCTGCCATTAGTAAAGGGGGGCTTAGAAGATAAAAGTTAGCATAATAGCTCTGGTATTATTCATGTATAAAAAAAGTGCTGTGAATTTTTCATACAGTTTTGCTAACACGATATTAATATTAATATTTAATTAATTTAAGACTAATTGTGTTTATGCAAACTGTAATTGAAGTTAGAAACAAATCTGAGTGACCATTAAAATAACTTTAAAAGAAAGAAAGCACATCTTAAATAGTAATATCCTGCCATGTTATTACACTTTGGGATTTATGTCATCTTCAGAAAAAAGGAACATGAAATAATAATCTTAATCTGCACTTAATTGTTCAATAAAGGGAAACAGATTATCCAGAAACCTTTTAAAAATATTGTTATATACAGTTCCTTTGATTAGATTATAATATATTAAGTTATCAGGTACCAAAATTCAAGCAATATTTTTGTACAGGTCCTAAAATAGCATATTATTATTCTCCTACTATTAACTGAAATGGTGAAATAAAATGTCTCTGTTGAATAATGTAGTCAGCTCAAAACTAGATCTCTAGATTTTGATAATAATCTGTTAGTTTGAGTTATCACAAACTGAATTTGGGATTATGAGATATTTAAGCAGACATATCTATGTATATGGCATGCATTTAAGAACAAATAATTTTTCCCTCTATGTCAGCAGCTTTCATATTTCCTTTTGTATAAAATTCTTTTTGTGTAATTCACCATCTTCTGTGGGAATTTGAAAATCCTTTGTGTGATTCATAACCTCCTGTGGGAATTGTTAAAATGCTTTGTGTAATTTTTAACCTCCTGTGAAAATTGTGAAAGTCTTGGTAATAAATGAATAAACAAACCACATCAAATACAATCAAATTTATTAAAACAAAGTTTAAAGATATTGCATGAAAGCCCCCAAATTCCACTGTCCATAATTTGAAAATTACGTTTTAAATGGGGCTAAACTAGCTGTATATTTTCATTGTAATTTATTTTGTGTTTATAATGCAAAAGAAAATCAGCAATGCCAATATGGCCATCCTTAGATGTTCCCCAAAGAAAAGTTCCCCAAAATATGTATGGTAGAAAAAAATGTGTTTCAGTGACCTTAATCAACTTGTGTTTATTTAAAAAAAATATTTTATATATATATTTACATATATTTTTTAATTTCAGAGAGAGAAAGGGAGAGATAGAAACATCAGTGATGAGACAGTATCATGGATCAGCTGCCTCCTGCACACTTAACAGTGGGCAGTCATGGGCCCAGACTGAGAATCTAACTGCGACCTCCTGATCGTCACTCAACCATTGAGCCAGCTGGGCTTAAATTGTTTTTAATGCATAAATTTAAATATGGTAAATTGTATCCGCTAATTAATTTAAGAATTTATCATCTAGAATGAAAAACTTTCTGAAATAGGTACTTGTACTTTTTATTGGATATTAATTGGCAGAACTTCATTGTCACATAACTAATTTTCCTATGAAGTTAATGGTTTCTATGACAATTGTCTTCTTTTTAATATCTATTATGATCTTTTGATATCAAATACAAACTAGATAAAGCGTAATTTTATCATGTTAAAATTACTTATATGACCTTGTTCTAATACATTTAGGATTCATTTTAACTCATTAATTTCTGTATTACAACTCTCAATCTCCTTCCTCAGTAAACAGGTTTGGATTTTTTTTTGGTTCTACATTTCTTTTTAATATTTTTACTGGTGGTAGAATAATTTATGGATTTTTATGAATATCTGAATTTGAAAAGGTAACTTCCAAATGTGTTCCTAGGATGTCATTATAAAATAAATTTTGTATAAAAGTAAAACTTAAGGTTGTTAGTTCTTAAAGTATGCTAAAACTAAAATATATATTATAATTATTTTTAAAAATCCCAAACTTCCTATAGACAAATTTTATTTTTTAAATAGATAAAAAGAACTTTTTAAGTAGATAAAATTCATTAAATAACAGTTTCTACTTTCTCATAAATTTTATCTTTAAAGTAAGGTGGAATAAATAAAGACCTAAACATTATTTAAATGAAAACTTCAGTAAACAAATTTTCACCATTTGTATTTTGTTTTAAAGTCTCAAAAAGTATAAATAAAGACTCTCATGAGATGCTTATCAGTGAGTCTGCTTTACATAAGGAGATCTGGTACTTCATTCTTACTTTGTCCAGTGGGCAGGAATTTTGTGTTTTGCCTATAAACATGTATCCCTGACCTAGATCTAGTGCTTGGCACCTAACAGATGTGCAATGAGTATTTGTGGAATAAATGAAGACCTTACAGAAAATAGTTAAAATAGAATAATTATCTAAAAGACAGTAACAATCATCTATCACTTTCCAGAACTCCTGTCCACATTGTGCATGCTAAGGAATTAGAACAACCATTACCTATACAATATTTTTTCTAATTAAAACAACAGCCAAACAATGATAATTTCCTGATACCAAGAAGCAAATATTATGAACTTTTAAAAAGAAAGTTTAGAAACTAAGTATGTTCTAAAAACATTTTTTGGATATAAGTCTCAATGGAACTCAAGTCATAAACATACTTGGAGAATCAGGACTTGACAATGTTTTTTTTTTCCAGATTTAGAAAAGCAATTCAGAAGCAACAACACTGTAAAACACAAAAGATTTGTCTGAGCAGCAGCACCAGGGTATTTTCAGTAATTCCAAATTGTCTGTGGCATCTTTTTACTGGTTTTCTGGTATTAGCTTTAGACTTAAAAGGAACCAATTTGGAGGGGACTGCAGGGAAGATAAATAGGAGATTTTCTTTGCCCCTACTGTTTTCTCATACAATGGTCAGAAGTATAAAATAATAGAATATGGTTTTCTCCCTATATAATTTTCCAGATAAAATGAGACTCCTAGTGTTTCAACTACTTTAATAAAATAAGGAAAATCCTACTATGTTTAAAGACCATTGAAAAACAATTTAGAGCATTTATTCAGTTAAGAATGAGCTATAAATCTCACATTATTTATGATAATTAGAAAGTTCACTATAACAAAGATACTAAATTTAAGAATTTTTTTGATAACTAAAAGAACCAGGTGAAATCTAGGTAAAATTAAAAAAATTAAAAACGACTTACCAAAATGTTTAGTAAATAATTTTAGAGAAAATACACTATTCAACCATAATCAGAACATAAAATTTTGCCAACTAAAATATAATCACTGAGTATGTTCTGGAAATAAAAGGGTGTATCCAGATTGAAAGGGAAAACAGACATTTGGTCTACAGACAGAATTAAGGCAAATAATTCCTAAACTTCATGAGAAAAATATTAACACTTAGATTTAAACTACTAACTAGATTTTTATTTTCTGTACAAGGGACTATTAACTTAGTCATTGAGTCTCTTAATATTTCATGCTTTTTATTTAATGATTTATCCATATACTTTTAAGAGACAATACAGGCAACTGATTTCTATAGAGGCTTTTGGCTTACGTACAGGATTTCTGAGTAGTTTTTCCTGCACACTATAAAAAAAATCTTCAATCCATAATCATTGTTACATTTAGGAAAACAGGTTTTCCAAAATCTTCTGCAAATAGCAAATATAATCCTTAATAAAAGATACAATATCATTTCACAATTAAAAATTGTAATGCACATATATAGTGCAAGAGTTAAAAAATAAAAAATTACACAATCCATAGTGTGAGTAAATATTTGTGCTAAGGCTTCTAACATCTTCGCTGTACCTTTACAGCTCTTTAATTCTTCTAATATGACTTACCAATTAGAGTTACCTTGTTATTGGCATAATGTATGTTTTGCTTTTGGTTAACTTAAAACTTGTTACAATTTCCCAGTTACAAAAAGAAAAAGTGCTCATACACCCCAACATTAATACTCTCAGAGTCTAAGAGAATTCTACACCAACTCTACATTAAACATATTGACAGCTGCATAACTTTTTCTTAGAGGCTTTAATGTATTTTTTAAAATGGAGATGAATGAAGGTATGTTAAGCTGGTGACTTCTATATATCAAGAATAAAATGCTTCTACAACTAACTCAATTATTCATGCAGATAAAAAAGAAAGGATGCTCTTATATTCAATAATGATGTCCATGATCCAAAAAATTTGTTATATTAATTTTTGCAAAATCATAAAACATCAACAATCACTTGATTATTTGTAAGTAGAAGAAAAGAAACACCAGAATCTCCAAAAGATTTAGTGAGTCTATCCTTCTTTCTGAAAAAAATATTCCAAACATCTTATAAGAAAGATTTTAAGTTGATAACAGAAAAAGAACAGGTGAAAAAAATAGCACAATGTACATATGAGTACTCATAAAGGTGTAGGAAGAATATGAACACACTGCTGTTCAAAACAGAATCACTACATGGGCTGTGACATCTGGTAAAGTTATTGTCCAGCTAAGTTTACATAGCTCTAAAATCAATGATAAAGCAATGAGGACTATTGGGGGTGAAGGGAGGAAGAGCCACTGACTGTGGAAAGAAAATGATCACTTCAGTACCAAACACATTTGAATGGAAGAGCTACAGTGAGGAGAGACAAATATGCTCATCACTATGGCCACGCTGAAACAGAAAAAGGAAGTAGAGAAGAAATGAAGTAAGAAAACTAAATTTCTCTTTAGGGAGAAAGGATAAAATTAATCTCTTATTAAATCTCTAAAAAATAAAAAGAAAACTAATGTGGAAATTCTATTTTAACCTCTGACTGTAATGGCTAAACACATTTGGGAGCATATGATGAACAATAAACCGGGACTCAACTCCTAGGATACATACTCAATAAATAATTACTTTTACCATAAAAACTAGATTAAGATGTATTAATAGAACAAAATAAAAATTAATAGAAATAAAAAATAGCCATTATATGAGAATCAACAGGGCAAAAATTTAAGTACAACAAATTTCTCCAAGAAAAGAAAGACATAAATTAGATATTGATATTATTTCAGTTTTTTAGGGAAAAAGTGGCTAAACTTCAGAAAAAGAGAAGAAAATAATCAAGCATATGAATCATTAGTAATATTACACTGTAAAATATATAATGATAAATTACCTAGAAAATAGTTTTTCTGTAATACAAATGTAAAGAATCAAGATCCATGGCCCAAAACATGATTACAGCCACAAGGTTTTTTTGTTGTTTTATTTATCTTTTTAGGGGGACAGGGAGCATGACTGAGGTTGTGTCAGAAAAATGTAAAAAAAGACCAAAACTAAAAGCAGTTCACGAGAAAACAACATGTGCTTCAATGATGATGGCTACTGTCTAGAGGATATCATTTTCTAGTATATTTTGATATTTTAGGGAAATAGCAACAAATTAGGCTTCTAAAGATAAGTTTATTAACAGCTACCCACAAATTGGAGAAAAGAAATAAAATTTATAAAGTTATCAAACTAATTTTAATGTCTTATCCTCCTGTTTTTGCCTAAATGTAGTTGAGACATAAGGTGACGGTCACATAAATACTGAATAAAATGGACTCCATGATGCCAGGACATTCTAAATTACATCATTAAACTTATCACACAGCTTTAACATAACATTTAGAAACAAAAGTAATCAAATAATTATTAAACAGATACTTATAGTTATTCTGTACATATACATACATAAACATGTGTAATAAATGCAGTGTGAACTCATATATACTTTAAAATATTTTTCTTAATTTTACATGTAACTAAAATAATAAAGAATATACATGTATCCAACAGAAATTTAAATTTGACAACTGCTGGACATAATTTAGTCAAATTTAAAGTAACAAAATATGCATAAAAAACTAATTTTACATTTACACATTGTTAGTAAACAAAAATAAGGGCACCTATTTTTAAAGAATAATATAACAAAGCATTATACAAAAAAAGTAATTGCAATGCTTTCATTTTCATTGTAGTTCAGTGTACTTATTAAATTAAAATTGTTCTTTAGAGATGGCCAGTTTTAAGCAAACTCAAAATATTTTTCCACTGGAAAATTTTGTATGACTATAACTAATCTTTCAAAGCTATGTGTTTTCTTCAAATTAGCTTCTGCCTGTGTACAGAATTTGGATCACATACCCATGCCTCTGTTTGAATGGGCCTGATGTTGCTTAGTAGCACCTCTTCATAGTTTCCATAATCAGTGAATTTAACAACTGCCGTCATACCTGAAGAATGGAGAGCTTCAACTTCTGCTCGGTAAAACTGAGGAGACAAAAAGGAGTTTTAAATATGACAATCAACACTGTCTACAAAGGGCAATATTAGATGGAAATATGAATCGCAGTGCTAGAATGCATAACTTCTTTGAAAGTTCAATCATCTTTTAATTATTTAATATTTTGAGATAAACTGACATACATAGTGACTTGACATATGTGTACGTAGAAAAAGATCACCACAATAATTTTAATATTCATCGCCAGTTATAGAAGTTTTTCTTTGTGGTGAGAACTTTTAAGATTTATTCTCTTAGCAACTTTCAAATATGCCATATTAAAAAAAATAATTGTTAAGAGAATAATGAACTTAAGAAATAAAACTTACCTTTGAATAATCATAAATTGGCTAAAAAAGATAAATTATCTCATCCATATGAGTTCTGACATAACACTGAATAGTAGTAATATTTCAGGACAGAGTTCAATGGTCAGGAGAGAATATTCTCATGCCAGTGGGTATATAAAGAACTAGTGTTATGTTTTGTTGTCAGCCACTGAAGTCCTTTGACTAATATTAGTAAGATATTTTTTATATATTAATCAGAATATATAATTACTAGAGGCCCTCTCACAGTCTGAGAGCCTTCAGGGGATGTTTGACTGATAGGGAGTGGGCCTAAGCTGGCAGTCAGACATCCTTAGTACTACCACGGAGGCTGGAGAGGCTCCCACCACTTCAGCTGCACTCACCAGCCATGAGCCCGGCTTCTGGTTGAGTGGCGCTCCCCCTGTAGGAGAGCACTGACCACCAGGGGGCAGCTCATCCATTCAGCATCTGACCCCTGGTGGTCAGCATGCATCATAGCTACTGGTCATTCTGCCAGCGTTTGGTCGATTTGCATATTAGTTTTTTATTATATAGGATGGGGCAATTTAAACAAACATGACAAAATAAATACAAAGAAAAAGGCTCATTGCTTGTTGACATCACAAGTATCTGAGGGGAAGTAGGGATGTCAGGTAAGGAGTAAGCACATTATTCATATCCATTATAGGATTTGAGATACTACAAAACTAGACACCTTTATTTTATCAGTTTACTCAGTTTTACTTGGCTCTGGGAACTAATGCTCATTAACAACCTAACAAGGAACTAATTTACATAACAAGTACAATTTTAAAATTTACCTGTTATGGTAACTCGGAGTAAGTCACTAATTGGTCAACCTATTCAGGACCTAAATTATAGGTCAGAATGTTGCTTGGTGAACATGAAACATTACTTTCTTTTAAGGAATAATTTCTTTAAACTAGGTTAGTTGGAAACTGCTATAACACGATTCTTTAATAGTATTTCTTAATAGGTTCACAGAATCAGAAATGCTAAAGGCAACAGAAATTCTTATTTTTTATATCCTTCTAAAATATGACTTACCAGGAAACAATCTATTTTTCTGAGTAACTAGTATACTTCATACTACAAAGGTTATAAAGTTAATCCACAGTGATTCCTTTCCCTGGTCTGGATGCTAAGAAATCTAGAGACATCCTGTGGGGATTTTCCAAATCTTGGAATTCTGATAAACATTTACATTTCTCCATCCCTCCTTTATATCTTTAGCCTCATACTTCTGTGTTTTGTGAGTATTTTTGGACCTATCCTTCAATTGTAAGCTTTTCAGATAATTAGGTAAGTTCAACAAACAATGAGTCACAATATAGCCTAGGAAAACAAATAAGTTGACATCTTTTTAGAACTTAACACTTTCATAAAGACAACTCATGTAAAATATGATTTCTATATAAAATAAAAAGCACTGTAATAAAGGTGTAGGGATATGGCATTTGATAAAGCTGAGGAGTTTGGGAAGAGCTTCCTGGGGAGATGACAATTAATATAGTGTTTAAGGCAGAAGAGGGTTTAGCCAAGTAAAGAACTGAGAAGGGTGTTTGTTTCAAGGAATATTACAGACAAAACATGAAGATGAGTGCAGAAAACTACAGAGTTTAAAATTAATTATGGCATGATGTGAGAATAAGGGTAAACCAATAGGAAATTAGGGCAGAAGGCAAGAGCCAACTGACTGAGGCTCTACATGCATATTAGAATCTGTATTTATTTTATGGGTAAAAGTTTTACACTAGGAAGAATGATATGTTCTAAGCCCAGATGCACAGTGGTGGCCATTTCAATGACAAGTGTAAGAGGAATAAAGTTTAAGGCACCCTAGCTGGTTTGGCTCAGTGAGTAGAGCATCGGCCTATGGAGTGAAGGGTCCCAAGTTTGATTTCAGTCAAGGGCACATGCACAGGTTGCAGGCTCGATCCCCAGTAGGGGCATGAAGGAGGAAGCCAATCAATGATTTTCTCTCATCAATGATGTTTCTCTCTCTCCCTCTTCCTTCCTCTCTGAGATCAATAAAAATATATTAACAAGAAAAAGTTCAAGGCAAGGAGACCAGTATGGAGGTGTTTCGAGTATTCCAGTTGAGAGGTCAAAAAGCACTGAACTAGTTATGACAGTTTAGAGGAAGAACTGTCCCAGATTCCAAAATCCTTCAAAGCAAATAAAACTTGAGAGAAGGTAAGATATTGGGAATATTTTTTAAATGATTATACTAATTGACCAATCAGCTCCAAAACATCATTGTAATGCAATCAAGATAATGATTTCTTAAAAGCTAATGGTTTTTCTTAAATCTTCACCTTGGTCTCTGGCTCGAAAATTAGAAAGTTGCCTATTCTTGACAAGACATTTAAAAGCTATCTTGCCCAGCCTATGTGGCTTAGTGGTTGAGTGTCGAACTATGAACCAGGAGGTCATGGTTCAATTCCCAGTCAGGACATATGCCTGGCTGTAGGCTCAATCCCTAGTAGAGGGTGTGCAGGAGACAGCCCATTAATGATTCTCTCTCGTCACTGATGTTTCTACCTCTCTGACCTTCCTTTCTGAAATCAATAAAAACATATTTTTTTTAAAAAAAATAAAAGCTATCTCTTAAATTAGGTGGTTTCAGAATATAACTAATTCCATCTCTTTCAGAGGGTAAATATTGTTTATCTCATTTGTTCAATTGTATAATCTATATAGAGCCCACAGTCCCTCACTTTAAACTAAAAGGATATATCAAATTAAAATCAAAGTAGTCACTTTAAAAGATCATACAATAATTCTAAGAATAATCTAAAAGTTCAAAACAATTGGGAATTATTAGGTGCTGTCTTTCAGAAGGTGGTATTTGAAGTCATATGGGTAATAACACAACCAGAACTATCTGGTCTATCCCAAGTACCTGACACTTAGCGGCATTCAATTATTGTTGAACTAGGGGCCCGGTGCACAAAAATTTGTGCACTCAGGATGGAGGGAGTCCCTCAGCCCGGCCTGTGCCCTCTCACAGTCTGGGACCCCTCAGTGGATGTCCTATGATGGCCCCAGTCTGCCAGGCGTCTTGTGTGTGTGTGTGTGTGTGTGTGTGTGTGTGTGTGTGGCCACTGGGGACCTGCCCCCAGCCGCATCTGAGGCTCGGAGCAGTCCTCCTGTGTGTGTCTACCTGCTGGGGGCCTGAGGCACACCATCAAGGCTTGGAGCAAGCACCCCCTCTATGTTGATCTCTCAGACTCTTGCCCTCCCCTGCATGTTGTTCTCTTTTTTGAGCTGTGGCCAGGGCTGGGTGCTACCTGCCTCCCAAGCTTGCCTACTGCCCATCTTCCTCCAGCCACCAGAAAGCAGGGAAAACCCCGCCTCATGGTCAGGCCAGCCTTTTCCTGCTCCCTGATCCCCGAAAGGGGTCTGGGGAGCCGCCAAGCAGGACCCCAGCCCCCAAGAGCTTGCTTTCCCGCTCCCCAGTGGCCCCCAAAGGGCCTGGGGAGCCGCCAAGCAGGCCACTGACTCTTTCCCA
>PVJC01053474.1:0-10808 GCA_004026665.1 Murina feae | reverse complement strand
GACTTAAGGGTCCCAGGTTTGATTCCAGTCAAGGGCATGTACCTTGGTTGCGGGCACATCCCCAGTAGGGGGTGTCCAGGAGGCAGCTGATTAATACACTCATTCATTGATGTTTCTAACTCTCTATCCCTCTCTCTTCTTCTCTGTAAAAAATCAATAAAATATATCTTTAAAAATAAATAAATAAATAAATAAAAATAAAAGGCCAGCAACCAGAACATGATAATGACCAGAATGACCAGTTGCTGTGATGCCCACTGTAGCCAGTGAACCGGCCCTACCTGGGGGTGTTGCCAGCCAGCCAACCTTCTACAGTCCCTCCCCCAGCCCTCCCCACCTCTGATGGGCCTCCTTCACCCCAATTAGCTCACAGCACCTTCCTCCAGCTGACCCCTGCCCTGATCCACCCCACAAACACCAATCGGGAGCCAGGGTCCGATGGGCCTCCCCCACCCCATTTGGGGGTAGGGCCTGCTGGCCAATTTCCTGGATCCCCTTCCCCCATCTAGCCCAACTATCTCCTGCCATCTCCTCCTCTCATAGGCCCAGCCCCAATCTACCCTGATTGGGACCGAGCTGGCAGGACCTCACCCGTGCCCAAATTCGTGCACCAGGCCTCTATTTAATACATAAAATCCCAGATACAAACAATAACACACACACTCACACACAAGCATAAACACCCCTCATCAACAGAGCTTTAAAGTTAACAAAGCATATTTCCATATATTTTCCTTAATGATCACAACAACCTTGTTGTAATAAGTATCATCCATACTTTTCAGCTGAATACACTGAAAACACAGATGATTCCATTGTGATTCTTCTGGGGGCTTAACTTCAAACCTCCCTGTTTAGAGATGTTGTTACCCTAACACCTAGTTTTATTTCTACCTGAAAGTGGTGTGCTTCCAGGAAACTTCCAAAGGACCTTTTCCAAAAAGTCTTAAATTTGACATTTTATTAATAAAATAACATAAGTGCCTCCAGATTGTCCAGAACTCCTCTACATCTCTTGCTTTCTCCAGTTTTTGAAGATAACTACTATATCAAGCAGAAGAGGGCCTTGTTTCACATGTCAGATTAAAAATATACAGAGGTAAATTCTCAATATACCCATAGGATTTATTTCCTAGAGCAGACAGCATCAATATTAGAGGGTCAGTGAAAAGGCCATATGTTCATTACTAATGAACATTAGCTAGGAAGGCTAAATAAGACTAATAGGATACAAACCAATTAAGAGTAGCAGTATAAAATGTGAGAAGATGAGCTTTTCAAGTAGTTGAATATACCCAAATAGTATCAAATATTACAAAGAGAAAAATGGGAAAAATTACTAATAAAATTTTATTAACTTTGATTATTTAAATTTATTGCTTATAATAATAAAATTTCCATCCATAAAACTGGCAAAACATTAAAACACAGTCACACTTTGATCTGTAGAATATCAGTTGCAATAGTACAGTAGTATTCAGTGACAAGAGTCCCCATATGTGTGCACACTATTTCCCAACAATTCTGACTTCAAGAACATTTCCCATTAAAAAAAAAAAAGCAGAATGACCAACAAACCAAGAAAACAAAAATATTGTTTTTAAGAAAAATTTGTGGTTTATATGAAAATTAACAGAAATCACTGGAGAGAAAACTGCCAGGCAATGGTTAAAGAAACAGCGTGCCTTTCATGATATTGGCAGTAAAATGAAAGAAAAAGGTAAGTGGAAGGACTGCTAAAAAAATCCTGAATCTAGGGTTCATCAATGCAATTTCTGGACAATAATTAAGTTAATAAAAATCCTACTAGGGTTGAAGAGTATGCTTTTATTTAAACAAGTGCAATAAGCCAGTCCCTCTTTAGTTCACAGACCAGTGATGATATAAAGAAGTTGAGGCTACTTCTAGATTAATGAGCCAGTGCCTATCATTTAAGCACACTTAACTAGATTTTGCCGAAGCATCTTCATAATTGAGCAAACAGAATGGCTCCTAAATAAGTTGAATAATTATGGGTAAAAAGTCTTCAACAACTGAACTCTCTTCACATTTCAGTTGTTGAGGACTTTTTACCCATAATTATTCACACCAGATTTCCCCCATATGTGTGCATTAACCCAAGTGCCATGTATCAGACTACACCACAAAGTGGAGTTTTAAAATAGTAAAGAGAAAAATAGGAATGAAGAATGTATTGGCCAGTTTTCTTAGAGAAGCTGGACATCACTAGTATATCCATTAGGTTAGCATGTTGTCAGGACAGAGACACAACAATGGGAAGATTATCCCTTATCCATTTGGAAAATAAATGCTCTGGTCAACGAGGTTTATGTAAAAAGCATATCTTGTTTGGGAAAGAAATCCTTTCCTTACTCCCTTTTGTTCTCAAGGTTATGGGTTACCTATTTTTTCCCGTGGAATCTTCAAAACCAAAGGCACTTGCAGACACATTTGCAACAGGTCTCCTTCAGCTGAGAAGAGATAAGGAGTCACTGTCTGTTGGGTCATTCACCTCCGACAGAGAAGGGTGACCCAGATGATGGGCACTGATGCCTTCAGCCTTCTTTCCTTTAGTAGGATGTGCCGGGCCTTTTTTTTTTTTTTTTTGCTTCCAATGTAGGTAAATGAGCTCTGAAAATATTAACCAGTGTCATGCATGCTGTGAGCCTCTTCCTAATGAGGCCCCATGGACATAGCTGGAGGAGCTATTTCAGCTGGTCTAGAGGCAATACCTAACAGTCAGACTTTTAATTTCACTTAAGTGCAAACCAGAGAAGGGTCGCCCTGGAAAGCTTTTTAGATATGAAGAAATAAGCTCAAATCATAGTATAATCTAGTTAGCAACACAATAGAGCTTTCAGAAATGACCTAAAGCAAATGATTTTTCAAAAAAATCCCAAACTAGTCACACAGCATTAAGAAGGCCTGTTATTTTGAAGTGCTCCTATGCAGACATGTCTGCATTTATCTCAGTAAAGAGAGGGCTTTCTGATCCACATTCTGAGAGGTAGCCATACAACAATGATCTTGGTGCCAGAGTTATCTGCAGATATGGCATTAAGGAAGAGAGGATCAAACTTCAGCAATGGTCTTTTTTGTCTAGTCTTCATCACACTTTGGCCTCTGGGCCTTCCCCTCCAGTAATTCTCTTTTTTTATATTTAGTCTGTGTTTTGTACAGTTCACGTACAGTTATTGTACAGTTCCTGCTTTGTAGATTCTTGCTCGTGATATCTGCTTTGGGTTATGAGCACCTAGAACACGAGGACTCTGTCAGTATAAACAGCTCTACAGACTGTGAATGCAGCCTGGGTCTTCAAAATGCTTTTCTGATAATGATGATGAATCTCTTCTGAAAAGTTAGTGACAGTCACAGAAAAGGTGGAAGTAATTATCTTCAACTCTTGTTCAGCAAAATGCTTCTTCTATAATTTCCCCCTATTTTAAAAATGGATGGATATACATATATATGTAATAATCTAATCTAATAAAATAATAATAATCTAATCTAATAAAAGAGTAACATGCAAATTAACCATCACTCCAGACACTTAAGCCACTCCCACCACCCAAGCCACGACCACCAGCCAATCAGAGTGACTATATGCAAATTAACCCAGCCAAGATGGCGGCCGGCAGCCACAGAGCTGGAACAAGCAAGAGGCTTGCCCTGGCAATGCAGGAAGCTAAGGTTCCTGTCTGCCTAGACCGGCTATGGCAACAAAGTTTCCACAACAAAGTTTAAATTATATAAGATAAATAAACCCCAGAGACCTGCTTCCAGCCTTGGGCTCAAGGAAGCACTGGGAGCTTGGGTTGTCAGGGGCAACCCTACCAGGGCTCCGATTAAAGCAACAAAGTTTCAACTTTAGAAGTTAAATAAATTCCAGATGCCAGTTTCCAGCCAGCCTCACTGCAAATAGCCATCAGCCCCTCACCCAGCTGGCCAGGCACCCCAGTAGAGACTCAAACCCTGAAGGCTAGTGGCCAGCCTGAAAACAGCCATCAGCCCCTCACCCAGGCTGGCCAGGCATGCCAGCAGGTGGACATCCACAGAGGGATCTCAGACTGCGAGAGGGCACAGGTCAGGCTGAGGAACCCCCACAGTTCACAAATTTTTGTGCACTGGGCCCCTACTATATATATATTTAAATACACACACACACTGAGTGGCCAGATTATTATGACTACCTGATGTTTGTAGACAAA
This sequence comes from Murina feae, assembly GCA_004026665.1. Taxonomy (NCBI): domain Eukaryota; kingdom Metazoa; phylum Chordata; class Mammalia; order Chiroptera; family Vespertilionidae; genus Murina; species Murina feae. The sequence goes on along the minus strand of PVJC01053474.1, from coordinate 6,600 downwards.
TTAGCTATAATTTTGCGGTGAAGTTGCTAGAGGCCCAGACCGTTATAAATAGGGAAGCAGGTTGCTTACCACGACATTTGAAGTGATTTTTTTCTGAAGATATGGGTAAACAATGTGATTTAACAGCCTTTGAACATAAAATATGTATACTGTTTGTGTGTGTGTGTGTGTGTGTGTGCACTAGAGGTCCATTGCACAAAATTCATGCATTAGGAGGGGGGTGTGTCTCAACCCAGCCTGCACCCTCTCCTCTCCAATCTGGGACCCTTTGGGGGATGTCTGACTGCCAGTTTAGGCCTGATTCCAGCAGTCGGACATCCATCTCACAATCTGGGACTGCTGGATCCCCAGTGCTCGCCTGCCTGCCTGCCTGATTGCCCCTACCTAACTGCTTCTGCCTGCCAGCCTGATAACCCTCTAAACACTCCCTTGCCAGCCTGATCAACACCTATCTGCTCCCCTGCCTACATGATCACCCCCAATTGCCTCCTCTGCCAGCCCAATCACCCCCAACTGCCCTCCCCTGCTGGCCTGATTGCCCACAACTGCCCTCCCTTGCCGGCCACCTTGTGGTGGCCATCTTGTGACCACATGGGGGTGGCCACATTTGACCATATAGGGGCGGTATTCTTGTGTAAGGGCATGATGGTCAATTTGCATATCACATCTTTATTATGTAGAATACTTCTCTCTCTCTCTGTCTACCTTTGTATCACCTATTATTCATCTATCTATCTCCCCAACCCCTACTTGTTATATTCCCAGGCACAGAAAAGCATCAGAAGCCCTGGGTTCTGCAAATAGTTAAATGACAAAAATGATAGACATGATTCAAATCATTCATCGAGTAAAATTATTTCAATAAAAGAGAAATAATATAGTAGAAATTAAATTGTATAGTATATGTTATAGGCTATTTGAGTGGTTTATTATAAAAATAAACATGTATCTTTGCCCATGGGGCAACTAATCCTTCTGTACACATGGTCTCAGAGAATAATCTCTAGTGAGAAAATATTCCGTAAGTTTGTATCTTTCATTCTATTTTCTTTCACAAGTCCCTTGGTATGCAATAATGCTGTAGTCTATAACATAGAACATACCAGCTGTTATGAAAAAGAATACCCATCAATAGCACTGGTAGATGATGCCTAATTGTTTGATTGTACATTTTTCAGAGTGTAGAAACTTAAAATTTCCTAAAATTACTGTAAAACCTAAATATTACAGTAATATATGCTTTCCTTTTTAATTAAAAAGGATCCAATATAAATGTTTTTATTTAATTTCTCACTCTTAGACATATAATATTCACTTTTTGTTTGTTTGTTTGTTTGTTAATCCTCACCCAAGGAAATTTTTCCCATCGATTTTTATAGAGTGAAAGGGAGGGAGGGAGGGAGGGAGGGAGGGGGAAAGAGAGAAAAAAACATCCATAGGAGACACATCAATTGTTTGCCTCCTGCACATGCCCCACCCAGAGCCAGGAATTGAACCTTCAACCCCTATATATATTATTGATTTCAGAGAGCAAAGGAGATGAATAGAGAGATAGAAACATCAATGATCAGCCCTAGCCAGTTTGGCTCAGTGGATAGAGTGTCAGCCTGCGGACTCAAGGGTCCCAAGTTCGATTCTGGTCAAGGGCATGTACCTTGGTTGCGGGCACATCCCCAGTGGGGAGTGTGCAGGAGGCAGCTGATCGATGTTTCTCTCTCATCGATGTTTCTAACTCTCTATCCCTTTCCCTTCCTCTCTGTAAAAAAATCAATAAAATATATATATTAAAAAAAAAAAAGAAACATCAATGATCAGAGAGAACCTTTGATTGGCTGCCTCCTGCACGCCCTTATTGGGGGATTGAGCCTACAACTTAGGCATGTGCCCTTGATCCTTGATCAGAATCAACCCTGGGACCCTTCAGTCTGCAGGCTGATGCTCTATCCACTGAGCCAAACTGCCTAGGGCATACAGTATTCACTTTTGAAACCAAAATGATCATTTAGCTGATTTACCAAAAAGAAAATAATAATGCTGCCTAGTATTTAACTGCATGCTCTCTGCAGTTCTATTAAAGGGTATCATGTAAATTAAACTCACCTTCCCAGTTGTTAACAATTCCAGTGTCTGTGAATGGAAACAAGTAGTTAACTCACACTAATTTATTATCAATGTGCTGACTTGCAGGCTACTACTTCATTTGTGTGTGTCTGTAAGTGTGCATGACAAAAAGTGAGAACTGGGGAAATAGATGGAAGAATATATACAGGTTACTTTTCACCTGAGTTACCTGAGTGTTTCTTGTGTCAAATATTACTGCTTCATTCTCCTACTTTTATGCTTTAGGTTGGTAGAAATTATGAGTAAAAGACTGTTACTATGTCATTTTTTCCAACTGCTTTCATAAAAGAAATTGTTTTCTATGATGTAATTTTAGTGTTAGTATTGAAAGGCACTAGTGAGGAAATATTAATATTTGTTCTAATTATTTTACAAGCATAAAGATATTTTTGAAATTCATATTTTTATATCCAGCATATAATCAAGCAGTAGAAAATTGTGCTGTTGTTTTTTCAGTTAGGCCATCTTTTAGTACAGAGGAAACTGAATATATTTCCAGATATCTTGCAAATACCATATCCTTTCATCATTTGTTTACAAGTACATAAGTATAACAACTTTCACACTTCTAAAATGCTATTTTAAAGACCGTTTGAGTAAACTCAGTTAACATTTGCATTATTTCTGAGGTGAAATGTATTATAAAATGTTATGTTATCACATGTTACCATAACTTAACATAACCTTTCATTTTTCTCAATATAGCAAACATTTGTTCAGTGCCTAGTATGTATAAAATGTGGAATTATGGACTCTGAAGTTTATGAAATAAACACAGCTTCTGTACTCAAACAGCTTAAAACAGAAAGGATAACTTATTTGAATTTCCAAATCCCACAAATATCTCAAAAATCATAAAAATCCCTACTTTTTCCTGAACTTACAAACCTCGTCATAGACTGCGCTAAATAATTTAGATTTGCTACACAATGGACTCTAATATTGCTTTTAGAAATTCAGTGCCCTCATTTTCACTACTTTTGTTCTAATGGATCAAAATACCTCTAAGTAGACATGTTCATGCCACTGTTTGTGCATAGTTTTTTTATGTACAGAGACATATAAGAAAACGGTGTTTAATAAGGAAGGAAATAAATGAGCACGCCAGCACAGCAGGGCTGTGCAGGGACTCCAGGCAGAGAGAAACACATAGGAAAGGGGTGTGGGTGGATGGGACTGAAGTCTGGGGGAAACTTATGGGGGAAGAAGAGAACAAAAGAGAAAGGAGGGGTGGTTAGGGGAAGCGTTTAAAGGAAAGACTTTGAAGTCCTGTTAAGGAGTTTAGATTCAAGCTAGGAATTGAAGAAAGCTATGAGAACTGCGTGGAGAGCAGAGGGAACTTACCAAGAATTTGGAAAGATGTGACGAATGGTAGAGGATGTTTTTAAAGAACAGCAAGACTACCAGGAGAGTCTGATGCTTCTCAACAATAAGGAAATTAAATTAAAAAGAAAAAAGCCTAAAAGCTGAGAGATATTACATAACCGGAAAAAAACATGGCGGGGGGTGGGGGGAATCTATTAGAGCAGATGCACTAGGGTAGTGGGAAAAGGGATATAGAGGCCCTGACCGGTTTGGCTCAGTGGATAGAGTGTTGGTCTGTGGACTGAAGGGTCCCAGGTTCAATTCAGGTCAAGGGCATGTACCTTGGTTGCTGGCACATCCCCAGTAGGAGGTGTGCAGGAGGCAGTTGATTGATGTTTCTCCCTCATCGATGTTTCTAACTCTCTATCACTGTCCCTTCCTCTCTGCAAAAAATCAATAAAATACCGTATATTTTTTAAAAAGGATGTAGAGGAGGGACTGGCCTTAATAGCATTAGGAGGGAGAAGTGATAGGATTTGAGGGAAGGATGGTGAGTTGGGAATGCCCGCAAGGTTTTTTTTTTTTTAATATATATTTTACTGATTTTTTACAGAGAGGAAGGGAGAGGGATAGAGAGTTAGAAACATCGATGAGAGAGAAACATCGATCAGCTGCCTCCTGCACACCTCCCACTGGGGATGTGCCCACAACCAAGGTACATGCCCTTGACGGGAATCGAACCTGGGACCTTTCAATCCGCAGGCCAACACTCTATCCACTAAGCCAAACCGATTAGTCATCAGCAAGGTTTTAAGGTTGAGTGTCATTTGCAAGTTAGATGGAAAAGGCAAGAGGAGTCATTTTTACTTGTGTCTCTGTGGAAGAGGAAAAGAATGGTACGTAATATTGAGTTGTTTGGGACACTGCATTGAAATTGTCCCTGAGACATCTGAGTGAAGATGCCCAGCATGCCATTGGGTAGACAGGCCTACTGTTCAAGAGAGAAGTGTGAAGTGGAAATGCAAATGTCCATGTCATTAACATTAGATTGATAAACGAAATCTTAAATGTGAGTCTCAGCAAGTATGGAGCAACACAAGAAGCAGTAAGGAGAGAGCACTAATATGACTGCACTCTCCTAATTTCTTAAGCCTCATACTAATGATCAGATCACCTAAATTTTCATGACTAATTAGCTCACTATACTCATGTCACCATTACCTATACAAGCCTTTCTTTCTCATTACTATTGGCTAATGATTTAAGACATTCTATTGTATTTTTGTTGGTGAAATTTCATTTTATTTAATTTCACTTGAAATATGCCTTAATACTTATCCATAGTGTTATACAGAGCTCTTGCCTTCACTTTATCTAACAAGTATTATCTGTATGAACGGTGTGTATTCATTCCACCTTTGGTAAATATTAGGTGATTTCTACTTTTTTTTTTAATCCTAAAAACAACCTTGCAATGAATGTCCTTTCAAACAAGCAGCACATTTTATGAAAAGTATTTACTTGAAACTGAAATGGCTGTGTTATTAGGTGTGTCCATCCCTTTTTCCCCAAAAAAACATGAAAATGAAAATGTGTTGATGTATATTGTCAAAATACAACTATAGCTCAATACTTCCACCTCTGGGATTTTGTCCTAAAATATAATTCAACAGGCATACTTATGGAGATGGGAAATGAAGTAGAGGGTTAGTGAGTACAAATGAGGCATATATGTTACTAAAGAAAATAAAATGCATGAAAATATACTTAAGCTGTAAATTGTTACTCAGTTGCTAGCTCTAATATTTCCCCCTAAGCTAACCTTGTTTTATTAAGTTCTCTGTATAATAATATAAGATGGACAAAAAATAACTATTATTTTCTTAATGATCTATCTTTCACCTTGCTAAGGTAATAGTTGTATCATGAAAAAAATTAAAAAAGGAATCACAATAAAATAAATTTGGGATCCTATGCATATTTGCATTTCTTATAGTACTGAAATGTAAATTAAATCTTTTAAAAGCTCCGGAGGTTTTAAATTTGCTTAACTCAGTGTTTGGCAAACTTATTTTGCGTAGGAACCTGAAGAGGATCACATCTATTAACAATTTATAAAACCAGTGGCCCACAGAGTGGGTTGGCAGAGATCAACGTAACTCAGTATTTTCTGGTGAGCTAATAAAACAAGAAACAGTGCTGTGATTTCCACGGGGCCTCTGAACCTGTCCCTCGTAATAGGATGTTGGCTTTCTCCTCCCACTAGTTCCCTGACCCTCCACCACTCCTGGACTTCTAGTCAACAATTTATTGCAAAGGAAAACTATTTCTCCTGTCCCGAGATGCTAAGTCCTAATTGGATGTGTAGAAGGTACACATTTTTCTCTATTCTACTAAAAACGGGAACTTGCGATTCTAAGCAATATTTATTTTGTTTCTGATTAGCTCCGGCTACCAAGATCTTTATCTACTCTATAAAAGCGAAATATTAAAATTAACCGTTACTCCAAGACGGGTGAGCCACGCCCACCAGCCAATTAGAGCGGCTGTATGCAAATTAGCCCAGCCAACATGGCGACCGCCACTCCCGGACCTGAGTAAACAGCCCTTTCCATTGCGGCAGGAGCGAAAGTGAAGCTGCGCCCACTCAGCTCAGCTCCGATTAAACTGCCTCTAGCAAAACAGATTTGAAACATTTGAAACAATGTAGCAATCATAGAATCCTCCGGAGCTGAAGGAAAGAGCAGCTCCGGCCTAACCAGTAAAAGTAACAATTGTTTCATTATAGACGCTGTGAGGTGAAGCAAAGAGGAGGCTTCAGTTAGAAGGCTGCCTTAAAGGAACAGTGTATCAATTATAGAAGATAAGCCCAGGCCTTCAAGGAACAGTATCAATTATAGGAGAAAAAACTCCAGAACCTGCGTCCAGCCAGCCGTGCTGGGACGTTGCGTCAATGGGAGCTGTGGGCAGCCTTAAAGCCCCTCACCCAGGCTGGTCAGGCACGCCAGCAGGTGGGCATCCCCCGAGGGGTCCCAGACTGCGAGAGGGCTCAGGCCGGGCTGAGGGACCTCCCGAGTGCACAGAGCGGCTGCAGGGTGGGACAGCGCAGGACCCAGGACCCATGATGGAAAAGAGGCGGCAGGGTTGGAGGGCACCGGGAAGCGGGTAAGAGGC
>PVJC01053473.1:0-10814 GCA_004026665.1 Murina feae | reverse complement strand
TGGGGGCAGGCCCCCAGCAGGTAGACACACACAGGGGGACTGCTCCGAGCCTCAGATGCGGCTGGGGGCAGGTCCCCAGTGGCCACACACACACACACACACACACACACACACAAAAGGCGCATGGCAGACTGGGGCCATCATAGGACATCCACTGAGGGGTCCCAGACTGTCAGAGGGCACAGGCCAGGCTGAGGGACTTCCTCCACCCCGAGTGCACAAATTTTTGTGCTCCGGGCCTATATATATATATATATATATATATATATATATATATATACACTAAAAGATTATCAATGTGAACTCATGGGCTCTTCTTTAAAACAATTACTTTATATTTTATTAACAGTACTCTTTGTGGTTGTTAGAAGGAGATACATATGAATTAAACTACAGATCAGTGTCACCCAGTTCTAGTCGCTATCACATTTATTCTAGGCATCCCATACCCACTGCCATTCTTACCCTTCTGTTGGGCACTTCTTTCCTCCTTTCTATTTATTTACAACTAGCTTTTCTTAGCCATGCATTGCTGTGCCTCAGTCTGGTTAAATGGATAAGAAAGAAAAGAGAAAGCACACATTTCTAATATGTTTAATTGTACAATGCTTGTAGGTATACGGTATGCTCTCCTGGGTGGCTGCCCCTGGCACGCTGACCTCGCCCTGCCCTCCTCATCTGGCCTGGCATATGTGCACCTGTGCACCCCAGGCCCCCCAGCACCAGCCCGCAGCCCCATTCCTCACAGGCAGCCCTTGCTCTGTGCCCCATGCCCTCTCACCCAAAGAGGCGCAGCTGCTCCTGACTCCCGCCAGCAGTGTCCATCGCCGAGCCACCTGAAAGACGGAGGAAAAAGGAGCCGAGGAAGCTCCCCACCCCCCCGCACCACACTCCCCAAGAGCCCTCGGCAGGTGGTGTGGGGGGACTAGGGCCCAGCCCCCCTGGAGGTCCAGCCTCACTCTGGTTGATATTTTGTAACATGATAATTGGCATGCAGATTAAATTCCATCTCTGGCAGCTTGAGTGAATTCCAAAATTCTTTTGGATAATTAACCACTTCATCTGCTTCCACAACAGTGTTGACAGACCTGTATGTGACCACATGGCTTTGAATGTTAGACTGAATAATGTTTAGTTAATAGTGTGTGTTGCTTTTATGTCCAAAAGATGGCGCTGTTTTTCAAGAAAAGCATATTTTTACCTGTCTCAGGTGTGACATCTATATAATGTAGGTATATAAAAACAGGCACATATGCAATGTTGTATCAAAATTTCAAAGAAATCAGTGAAGAACTTTCGGAGATTGGAGATTGTGAACACACAGACATTTACATTTTTATTCATATAGATATTCATGAGTAGCAAGTGTCCAACTAATCCTTATAAAACCCTTCAAGAGATATTCCCCAACATTTTTTTTTTTTTTTTTTGCCCAGCCCTCTGGTATCCTTGGCCTACCTCTTCTATATACTCAGGTAATTCATTTGCCAATTTTTAATTATTTTGTTTCCATTTATAGGATCTTACCTAACCATTTGGCCTGCTGCCTCTGCCAATTTAAATATAATATTGAGGCTGTCGCCACGTCAATCAAACTGCATTGTGACAATGAGTGTCATGCAAAAACACATTGTGATGAGTCTGAATTGCCCATGATAAACTTTTTAATTTCATTTTTTTATTTGTAATCAATGATGATATGTTTGTAAGCAAATAAAGTAACCAACCGTATTATTTTTATTCATTTAATCGGAGTTCAATTCTAAAATTTTAAGAACTACTTGCTTAAAGTCAGATGAAGGGAAGGGTATTACCATTAATGGCCACATAGTGTGTGTTGTGTTCTCCGCTGGGTGCTTTACTTCCAAATGAGAATTTGTTCATTAGTGAGTCACAGATTGTAAACTGCTTTGTATGCATTAGGTTTCAATTGCCCGTTGTCTTGTAGGACATATATACATACATTTTTATTTTGTTTTCTCAAGTTTATGAAAAGAGTACAAATGATACTGTTTTATGTAAATTTTATTTGGAACCTGAGAGTTTTTGGATCTATCACCAGAAGTTGCTACCCAGCCCTTCTAAGGCATAGGAGGGCTTTTTATTCCTAGACTATCCAACTCTCAGCTTGCTCTGAAGCACATGGTTTTCTATCCACCAAACAGTCGTGTGCTTTTAAGTATTTTTATACACATTAGTTTTATTGGCAGCTACTTGATAATTTCCAAAATATATTTCATGCCCAGATAACTTGCATATGGGTTTCAGTCAGTGGTCTGGGGAACATCATAAATAATACTGCTGTGCTACTTATGTGAAGTCAGTGTTCCTTATTTTTAAAAACAATGTTTTGGACAACTATATTACTCCCTTCTGCCCAACAGTGGACAGAACAGGTTTTTTAATTTCCTTTTACAGGTGAGTAAAAACAAGATCATAAAGGGCTAAGAGCTATCACCTAGTGGCCAGGTCTCCAGCTCACAGTTTTGGGCTCTCCCCAAGCCCATGCTCCTCTTTCCCAGGACATTACCACGTTCTCTGACCCTTACCACCACCAGAAGCAATACTTGTAATTCTGGAAAATAAACCCAGCCACACAATGGTACACTTGAACTTCACACAATGACAAGCTTTTCATGGTTTCCCAAGTAAAGCTGAAAACATATGAAGTGACATGAAATTATAGCAAAGTAGGCATCTGATATAAGTTATTTTCTTCTATATTTAAGAACCCCAAGTATTATTCCATAGATTTACTGAATGTTCCACAGTGATACACAACCTGGCAAGTTTTCTTAATGTGCATCGCATATGCCTGCCTAAACCTTAAGCACAGAGTGAGGATAGAATTTTTTTTTTTTCTGTACAGAGCCTTCTGTTATGGGGCTGACATATGTGGAAGTATGACCCAAGTAAGGAATCAGTGGGTTAGTGGAGAAGAGTGTGTCCAGATGAGGACCTATTAGCAATGGGTGTTAATCATGGTCATCTGTGATGTTAGAAAGAACACTAGCACCCTGAAGAGTGGAGAGAGGAAGCCTCAGGCTCCCTCGTCATCTGAGGCAGGACAGGATGGGGTGCATGAATGTGAGGAGTCACAGTAGATCTGCAGAGGGTCTAAGTGGGTCTTCCAGCCTTGGCTTTTCTATAGTAACTGGCAATTGACCCTTGGGGACCAATGGAATAATCCTAAACATAGTTACCATATGTCATGCTGTGGAATGTTCTAAGTAAATAATCACTTTTGTAAAAATGCATTTTCTCCTTTTGTTGTGTCAAAAATCAAAGGTTTAAGTTGGTGTTTATTTTTCTCCTCTCTAAATGACACTCAAATATTTGCTGATTCCCTATTTATTTTATTGGGATGTATGGCTATGAACTGACAAATAACTGTTCCATGAGTCTTTCAATATCAAATGTGGTCTCTTTCTTAACAGATGAAAAAGTACTTACAGAGGGACCATTCATGAGAATATTACAAGGCCGGAAGAAGTACAACACCACTGAGCTGACAATTGAGTCAGAGAGGGCACCCTCAAAGAAAAATAGCGAGACTTTGTCAGCCTTCAGGAGTGAGCAGCTAGACTTTAATGATAAAATGATAGTATTAGTGCACTGAATTATATACTGCCTTATTTCTTTCTTGAAAATAATTTTTTATTGACTTTGAGAGGAAGAGAGAGGGAGAGAGATAGAAACAGCAATAATGAGAGAGCATAATTGATCAGCTCCTCCAAGCTCCTAATTTGGGATGGAGCCTGCATCCTAGGAATGTGCCCTAACCTTGACCTCCTGGTTCATAGGAGAATGCTCACGACTGAGCCCATTGGCCTGGCTGCCTTACTCTTGGAGGCATATCTAGAAGAGAAAGAATCAATGTTATTACCATTCATTAAACTCCCCTTTTCAAATGTACATAATGCAGATATGCCCCTGTGTCACTTGATAAACTACAGAGGGAAAGCTGCTCTTAAACCTGAATTATACCATTCAAGTTTCAAAAATAAATTGAGGAAACTATTTTCTGGAACAGGCCTTCTGATGCATTTGCTTGATGAGCAGCAGGAAGTGACGATTTCCAAGGGAGTGCCGGAGACAGAACAATGGAAAAATGAGAGGATGGAAGCCCTGGGTGAACAGCAAGAAGAAAAGTCCAATGAGGTGAAGACAGCTCCTGAAACTCAGAACCTGGGCTTTTAGTCAGTTTAGGATATGCCATGAAAGTACTCAGGCAAGAAGACCAGAGACACCTCCTCTGAATTTTTCTCTTGACCATGTGACTTTGGCTAAAATAGTGATCTCCCATTTTGCTCATCTAGGAATTGTACCCACTGTTCTAGGGTAGAGGAGAAGAGTACCTAACACCCAAAATAAGTAAATTATACTAGAAAACGCTGATTCTCAGATAACACATTAGATTTGATATGTTCTTGACGAACCTATAAGCTAGCTATTCACCTGGAAGAGTGGGGTTTTGGAATAATAGTTATGAATAGTTAGCTATTCTCTACAATAGGCTAATACTTTTTTTTTATCCCATCCATGTCGTTGGTGTTTTGGTGTGTTTTTTAATCTTCTTTTTTGTTTTCCAGTTCACAAAAGAAATGCCAGGATTTAAAAACCACAACTACGTCATCATAGCATCACCTGTGATTGCAGTAGTAGCTTTTTTTTTTGTAGTTTTCTGTCTCATTGTGGTAAGATAACAGTTAATTCACATTTCCAATATATATCCCATCTTTAGAGGAGGTTCAAAACCCACAACCTGAAAATCAAAGCCACTGTCCCAGCTACTCCTACTAGATACTCCTCTTTATTCACGAGCACTGAGACATGATTTATTTTTTATTACAAATTTCTATTTCATGGATTTTAAAATTAATCCTATTCCCAGAGATCTCTCTGGAAGTGAGATCAAGGTAAGTCACTAGACTATTTTGAAACTGAAGTTTGATAGGTCAGAATTGACATGAGAGCAAAATTTCTTCAACTCAAAATGAACAATGTCGAGTGATGCACTCATTACTCTCTTTCTACCATTGATTTGTTTCCTTGTTGGCTAAAATGAAAAGAGGTATAGAATCAACCCCCTTGTGGATCTATGTCACCCTGGCAGACAGGACATGGCAAAATGATAGAAGTGTGATCTTGTCAATTCTTAAGGTTTACTTGGCAGATTTCTGCTCCAGTGTGTAAGGCATGGTGGAAGTAGTTTCATTTGAAACACTGAAGCCTAAATCCTGCATCAGGCTTCTCTAAAGCATGTCCCATTAGAGTCACTTGTATCTAGAGCTTGTCTGTGTCCCTTTTGTTCAATTACATAATGGTGTACTTTCTCTATAGGCAGAATGCTGACATTAAAAGAATGATTTAATAAGCTGAAGATCTTGACTCTACCCCACTAATCAACCTAATTTACTTTACCCTTTCAACAGTCATGGCACCCCTCCATTCCAGCCAAAGCCTACCATAGCCATAACCTACCCACACCAGGTCCATTCCCACATTTTTCAATGCTTTTGCCCATCTAAAATTCCCTTATTTTGCTTTGCCTGGGGAAATTCTGTAACTATCTCAAAAGCTAGCTCAGGTTCATCTGTCTTCAGGAAGCCATCCTTGAGTACTCCCACCTTCCTGGTCCTAGTCCTTTTGTGAAATTGGTACCATTTTGTGTGGGGGAGGGCCAATAGTAAGTCATTCCCCTTCCCTGAGAACTTAAAAATATGGTCAGCAATTTTTAAAAATGTGGATCCCCCAGAGAGAAATACCAAGGTCAACACATCATGGAGCAGAGCCCTGATGTGTAAGGACCAAATGGCTTCCTGGTCTATCAGAATGGAGTAAAACCTGATGGGATGCATTAACTGCTAAAGAGAAATAATGTCTATCTGCAGGAGGATTGCTCAGTAGTAAAAGCATAGAATAAGGGAAGAAGAGACCAACATGAGCATTGTCCATCCTAACTTTTCCAAAGAGTAGGGATGTTATCTCTGGGAGCTTAAGTGGAGAGTCAGGCCCACTAGCCTGGCTTTGCCTTGTGTGAGAGTTGAATGTATCTGGCTTTCTCAGTACTTTTTTATTAAACATTGGATTTGGCTGATTGCTTTTGTTTTTTTATGAAAAAATATTTTTATTGATTTCAGAGAGGAAGGGAGAGGGCAAGAGAGTTAGAAACATCAATGATGAGAATCATTGATTGGCTGCCTCCTGCACACCCCCTCATGTGGATCAAGCCCACTACCCAGGCATGTGCCCTTGGCCAGAATCAACCCAGGACACTTCAGTCCACAGGCCTGATGCTCCATCCACTGAGCCAATCCAGCTAGGGCTCCTTTTGTTCTTGTTGTGTTCTCTGATTATGCTTTAGTGTGCCATGTGACCTATTTCTACAGAATGAGTTTCCCTGATCATGCAGAGGCACAGATGCTGTCTGTGGAACAGATGTAGTTGTCACTGTCAGGTAATAATCTGGCATTCTGATTTTTTATTAATCCTGTGGTGTTGATAAATTGAGACTTCCACAATAGAAAGAAGTGAGTTTACTCTGGGTGAAAAGAGTCTTATTTATTAGCCTAGCAGCCTGGGGAGTAGCTTGGCGTCAACTTGCCAAGATCTCTGGGAAGAAAGTAATTGGCCATTGCTCAGACAGTATCCTCAACATTTCCAGGTGGCATATGGCCTTTTATTTTTTTGGAATTTCTATAAACTCCTATACTGCATTTAATGTCTATGTGGTTTAACCTTGCATTTGTATTTACTTATGTTGTTTCATTATTTTCTCTTCCCGCTTATGTGATGAGCTTTTTGAGAATGTCATGATTTGTAGTGAATAGTAATGGTGTTCAATGGAAGAAAGATAGGGCAATTACACAATGAGGAGTAATGCATCCTAATATTTGTTTGAAGTAGCATACAGAGTATAGCAATAGACAGACCTGTGTGTTCCTAAGACTTCTGAAATGTCACCTTTGAGAATTATAACATGTGGAATAAAAATGAATAAATGGTAATGGAAAAGCCACCTATCTAGTATTTTAGGGGAAGATAACACCAGATCTCTGTTTCTCACCTCAAACAGACAACTTTAATAAGAAAAGCATAATATGCTAATTAGACTGGATAGCTGAACAACCTTCTGGAAGTCATCCTGGACATTCTTCCAGACAAAACCATGGCAGTGGGTCTGAGGCAGAGGCAGTTAGAGGTGGCCAGGCAGGCATGTGAGCAGTTAGGAGTGATGAGGCAGGCAGACAGGCAAGTGGTTAGGACCCAAAAGTCCAAGATTGTGATAGGGTGCTGGCTGAGCTGAGGGACGCCCCCTTCTAGTGCATGAATTTCATGCATGGGGTTGCTAGTATTTATATAAATGTTAAAAATAAACATAAAAGTACTAGAAGAAAATAAAAGGCAGTATTTTAATTTAATATTTTTTTAAAAAATCTTCACCCAAGGACATTTTTTTCCCATTACTTTTTTTTAGAGAGAGAAGAAGGGAGAGAAGCAAGGGGAAAAGAGAGAGAGAGAGAGAGAGAGAGAGAGAGAGAGAGAGAGAGAGAGAGAAAGAGGTGAAAGACACATCTATTGATTGCCTCCTGCAGGAGTTCCCACCAGGCCAGGGTTTAAATTTGCAATGCAGGTACATGACATTGACTGGGAACTGGACCTGCATTCCTTTGGTGACAGGACTGACTCTCTAACCACTGAGAAACATTGGCCAAGGCTTATTATTATTTTTAAATCTTTTTTAAAATTGATTTTTAGTGAGAGATGAGGAGAGGAGAGAGAAAAACATTGATCAGCTACCTCCTGCATATCTCTACTGGGGATTGAACCTGCAATCCAGGCATGTGCCCTGACCAGGAATCAAACAGTGTCCTCCTGGTTTATAGATCAGTGCTTAGCTATTGAGGCATACTGGGATAATGTCCAACTAATTGAGCCACATCAGCCAGGGCTAGGACCAACATTTTTATAACCTCCTGTCAGAAAAGAGCTTTCTGCGTTTAATACCGGAGACAGAAATCTCCTTGTCTGTGACTCCATTTCCCATTTAAAACTGGTTTATGTCAAGCTCAGATGAAAAGTTTTCCATGTGTTATCTGATTCAATCTCCACAATCCTATTTGGACCATAATATTGCCTTTCTCCATACATTGAGATCAACTTAAGGCCCTAGTGGCAAAAACAAAAACAAAATCCTATTTTACCTGACTACAAATCACATGCTTCTCACTCCATTGTTCTGTCTCCTTAAACACAAAAACACTGGAGCCCTGGTTTTGTTCAGTGGTTAGAGCATCGTCCCACACATCAACTGGTCACAGGTTTGATTCCTTGTCCAGGGCACATACCTGGGTTGTGATGCCATGTGGGAGGCAACCAGTGGATGTGTGTCTCTCACATCCATCCCTCTCTATATCTCTCTCTTCCACCCTTTCCCTTCTTCTCTTCTCTCTCTGAAAAATAATGGGGAAAACATCCTCAGGTCAGGATTAATAACAACAACAACAACAACCCCACAAAAACACTGAGAAATATTTAAAACATTAAAATGCAATGAAAGCCACTGAAAGGATTAAGCTATCTCTAGTATAAAAGGCCAGTGGCTTTAATGCCATAACAACCAAATGACCAGTCACCAGGAGGTGTATTGATGGATCACACAGCACAGTGGGTTTGGGTCTCAGGTGATTTTGTGCACTGAACCTCTGCTTTAATATAAAAAGAGTTCCAAAAATCGACAGAAAGAAGACAGTCCAGGGTGTAAGAGGGCAAGGGCTTTGAAGAGTAGGATGTGTGTAGACAGTCTATCACCATATCTGACAGTCTTCCCATGGCTTATGGGGTGTGGATTTTGTCAGTGAGGCCTTTGTGACCTCATAGTATATAAATAGTCTGATTTTTAAGCCCTTTTTATAGCATTTATTGTTATTTCTAATTTTTTAACTTGATCATTGACTTCATTTTTAGTGTGGTTGACTGTGTTTCTTTCTACATGAGGATCCAATTGTTTTAAAAAATTTTTTGGGGGTAGCTTTTTCTAAAATTGATCTAAAATTCTTTGTCAGGACTCTATTCTGTTGATTGTTATCTTTTTCTATATCATTAGGTAATAGTAGTATCACTATTAATTACAATTTCTTTATATTTTGACATCTGGTAGGGAAAGCTTCTGAATTTTTTTATCTTCTTTTTCATAAATTTGATAACTATTCTTGCACATTTTCTCTACCAAATGTCAGCTGGCCAGTTTTTATTTAAAAACTATTTTGGGCCCTGCCTGATGTGACTCACTTGGTGGGCGCATTATTCTATCCACCAAAGGGTGGTGTGTTTGATTCCTGGTCAGGGCACATACCCATTATTTCAGGTTTAATTCCTGGTCAGAAGTGGTTTGTAGGCAACCCATTGATATTTCTTGCTCACACAGATGTTTCTTTCTTACATCAATGTTTCTCTGTCTACATCTTTTTCTTCTCTTTATAATCAATAAAAAAAATCATCTTAGAATTTGAATAGGATTACATTGCATCAGTAGGTTTAATTTGAAGAGAATTGACATCTTTACAAAATTCTAGGGACAGGATACCTCATCTGTATTGTCTTACTGGCCTTTAGAAAAGTTTTAATGTTTTTATTACATAGGTCTTAACACATTGTTTAAAGTGTATTCCTAGGTACTTTATGTATTTATTGTAAATGGGTTCTCCTTTTTTTATTGTTATTTGTGGTACATCGGAAAGATATTGAGGTTTGCATGTTTATCTCTTTTTTTAAATATATTTTTATTTATTTTAGAAAGGAAGGGAGAGGGAGAGAAAAGAGTATATCAATGAGGAGAATCATTGATTGACTGTCTCCTGAACACAGGGGATGCAGCCCATAACCCAGACATTGAACCTGGGACTATTTAGTCTGTAGGCTGATACTCTATACACTAAGCAAACCAGCAATAGTTGCATGTTGAATTCTTGATTTTGGATTTAACAATCTTACTGAATTGTATTACTACCAATAAAAGTTTAATCTAACCCAAACCAGTTTTGCTCAGTTGATAGAGCTTTGGCCTGTGGACTGAAGGGTCCCAGGTTCAATTCCTGTCAAGGGCACATGCCCCGTTGTGAGCTTTATCCCCAGGAGGGGGTTTGCCAGAGGCAACCGATCTATGATTCTCTGTCATCATTGATGTTTCTCTCTCTCTCTCCTTACTTGAAATCAATAAAAATTATATTTTAAAAAAGTTTAATCTATGGCTCTTAGGCTTTTTAGGTTGTGCATGATCTCATGTGCAAATATGTTTTCTCTCTTTTTTCCCCACTACTTCATTTTTCTTCTTAAATTGATTAGGACCTCCTCAATAATGATGAATAGTAACAGTAATATCCGGCATCCTATTCTTGTCCTTGACATAAAACAAAGCTGCTGTGTAGGTTCCTGGTAGATACTTTCATTTTCCTTTCTACTTCTAAGAGTTTTTATTGGGAATTAAGTGCTGAATATTGTCTGAAACAGCCAATAAACTGCATTGCCAGCTGCATGCAATGTCCTAAGTTAAGACTATGGAAGAATAAAAGGACTAGGGAGAGTTTCTGTCCTCAAAAAAGTAATCATCCCGTTAAAATGGAAGGAATCAAAGCTTTAGAGTGGTCATTGTGATGAATAATCATGATGTTCTTTTCTCCCAAAACAGACTTGTCACAGAAAGGAGGCTACAAAAGAAAGCGCAAGGTAAATATGGGTCTGGTGATTTTTAAAGTACAATCGTAGACGCAGAGGAACTTCCTCTAAGTGTCCAGAGGTGACCTCTGAAAATG
>PVJC01053472.1:0-10814 GCA_004026665.1 Murina feae | reverse complement strand
TGTTTGTGGACCTGCCGAAATCTAATGCCACTCGAGCCTTCGGAAATCCTCTGGGATGGGGAGTGGGAGGGGCTGATACCTCTGAGAATGTCCTTTGTGAAGATGTGGTGTAAGATGGAGGCTGACAGAATGGGGGGGGGGGGAGTGAAGACTGCCCAGAAATGTCTGCTTTCTCTCTCCCAAGGGAGTGAGGGGCTGCTTAGCTTCCTGGCTTCGAAGTGTATTGTAAGGAGCAGTTCACCTGGTTATTTACCAGGAAACAATCAAAACACAATCCCGTGGGCGAAGGGCTGGCTCGCCCAGGGTGGATGACCGAACTAACCTGGTCTAATGGGGCCCTTTTTCCCTGTTGTCTTTGAATTTCAGTGGTTTCTTTCATATTTAAATACATGCTCCACTGGATTACAGGCCCAGGAAAGTTTCCTGTGTCTTGGATAAGCCAGCAATTTAAGCGACTTGGCAAGTGCTGGGTGCCCTGGCTCACCGTGCAGTGAGTGGGAGCTCTCCCCCTTACTCTGCATAAATACAGATTGGGTGGGTAGTCGGGGAGCCGTGATTACACACATCTATGGCTCTGTGTGCTTTACTTTCAAAACAAAACAGAGTTGAAACGAACACCTCAGGAACACAGTTCTGTCAGGCACCAAAATAAGATCCTCCTTCAGCAGCGAACTGAGGCTGGCCTTTTCTCAAACCCCCCCACACACACACACACACCTCCCTCTCCCCCTCTTCATCAGACCCCACCCCTCACAGCCAGACTCGGGAATGGGGTGAGGCCACTGGGCCCGCTCACGGTGACCTCCCTCAGGTGGGGCTAGCCCAGTGTCAGATCACATCCTGAAGAGACGGGCTTTCTCTCCAGTTTGTCCTGAGAGGCCTGGTGGACTCGTCCTACCAAATGCAAACGTTTCAGCAGGATCCAGACGAGCAGGAATACCTGGTCACCAAGGGAGAGAGCGCTCACTTGAAAATAGACGGGAAGGGGACAAAAATCAGCAACGTACAGCCACAAGCATCCGTGGGTGCCTGCTGTGTGCCCAGGGGCCCTGCAGACTCCATTGTGACGCATTGATGTTTGGAAGCAAGCAGACTAGTCCCACCAGATGGTTCTATCACTTCTCTGTTCGTTAGCCATTGCCGCATGCACCTGGGAACCCCACAGCCACCTGGGGGTTTCAGGGATGAACCGGCCCAGGCCTGGCCCCTGGGCTGGTGGAGGCAGCTCCCCCTGTGCCCCCTGGCGGCTGACCAGCCCCTTCCTGTCAGGCCTCCCACCTCCTGGGGTCCAGTGGGGACTGGGATCCATGGGGACAGCCCTGCCTCACTCCCACAGGGTGCCTTTCCAGTGTCATTCCCTGGCAGGTGGCGGGTGGCCATTGGGGGAGAGGGGAGTGGCATCCCCTTGCAAACTTTGACCCGAGGCAGGGAGGTGGCTTTCCTGGGGGCTTGGCGAGCGACATTGCCCGCTCAGGAGTCAGATTTTGTTTAGTTTCAGAAATACATCAGGACCTCCTATTATTTTTACTTAGAGAACAGTTTTATGGATGTTGCAAACGTAACTTAGACTTAAAACATCATAATCGAACACAGCAAACATTAACAGTTTGGCTGTTTCTCTCGAAGTTAAACAGAATTGCCATGTGACCCAGTCAATCTCATCTGGGCCACCCACCATACGGGCCTGTCATGACCCAAAGAAGCAAAAGCTGGGACTTGAGCGTTGATGTTCGCACACCGGTGTGCACAGCAGCATCACTCGCAAGAACCAGGTGGGTGGAAACAGCCGCTTATGGGAAAACACGGGAAGGCAAACATAGGGACAGGAAGGGCTCGACACAATTAGTCCCTGGGGGAGGGAAAGGACAGCTGCTGCCTAAAAGGTAGAGTTTCTGTTGGGGTGTTGACAGTTTTTTAAAAGAGATGGTGGTGACGGTTGTACAACAATGTCAATGTCAATGTCACTGAACTGTACTCTTAAAAACGGTTAAAATGGCAACCTCAATGTTGCATAGATTTCACCTTAATATCTTTAAAGAGAAAACATAGAGTTTACCTCTACCCACCTCCACGCAGCAGGGCAGTGGGTGACAGCTGAGTCGGGTGCTGTGTCCCTGGAAGGACAGGGCTGGAGGGACTGTGAACCCACCAGGAGCTCAAGGCAGCTCCCTCTGCAGCCAGGGCCAGGGAGGCCCTATCCTCACTCTCCCTGGAGCGCCATTTGGTGAGTCACCCTCTCTGTCCTCCTCCATTCGCTGTCCTGTGGGCTGGGCCTGGGCCTGGGCCTGGTCTAGGCTTCAGTAGGCTGGCCTGCAAGTTCCCCAAGACAGAGAGTGACAGCGACTGTTCTAGAACCCAGGTCAGCCCTGCAGGAGGGAAGCGCTGCCAGCTTCCAGGGCTCCTCCTCACCTCTAGGGACCTTTCCCTCCCTACCTCCACCCCTCCGAGAGCCCCCTCTCCCTCCTACTCCTGTCCCTCCCTCAGAGGCTGCAGGGCCTGGGTCCAGCACTCTGCCCATCCCTCTCCCCCTGGTCCAACACCCCTGCCCCACAGGCTCCTCACACTCTCTGCTCATGTCGCCCAGAAGTGGGGCGGGCCAGGGTGGGAAGCTTTCACAGGTGCCTGCTCTCCTAGGAAACCTCCCAGAAGCTTCCCTTAGGGCACGTCTTGCTAACGGACACCCCAATAAGGGAGAAAAAGCCAGGTGCTTGCAAACATAGCTCAGAGCTCTGGCAGCTGGACTGAGAGGCTGGGTGTGGATCCACGGAGGAAGCAGGCAGGCCCTGGCCAGCCCGTGCCCATTGCCTCTGTCAGGGCTGCTGCGAAACACATTAATGTGCTCTATGTCCCCGTTGGTAAAAGCACAATCCCTGTGGGTGCTTCTGTAGGTCTTTCCTAAAACCAATGGCGTCACGGGAACCTTACATATCATGGGAGAGAGGATTTTGTTGGAATCTGGGTTTTTGTTGCCCTGTTTACAGTTTTAAATGTCTTTTCTTTTGAATTTGATGGGTGGGTGGTGGGGTGCTAGACTGTAAGGGTTTCCAGCTCCTCAGAATCTTGACCTGGTGCTGCCCAGCCTGCTCACTACTCTCCAGGCCCCTGAACAGCACAGGGAGGCCAGGCTGGGCTGGGGAGGAGAGGGACAGGCGTGGAGGGCACCGCAGGCTCCACCAGGGGAATGTGCTCCCTGTGGGCAGGGACTGAGCCAGCCCGGGCCCAGTGGACACTTTCAGAAGGCCAGGACTGGGTAGGGGAGAAGTTAGGGATCACCCTGTTGATGCCCATTTGGGGCAAAGATCGAGAGCAATAGGGCATCGCCCCCTGGTGGCTGGGGAGGGAGGCACCAGCTCCTAGAGCATCAGGCTGACAGGTAGCTATGGGCACTGGGGTAAGGGTCCTGTGACCTCACCATGTTCTGGGTGGATGGGGGATTGCCTGGAAGAGGTTGGACAGACACTCATGTGCTCCCCCTGGAGGTGTGACCGGTTATTTCAGCCACTTGGAAAGCCTGCTGGCATTGCCTGGCAGGTGGCCTGGCTGTGGGAACAGCATGTGGCTGGAGGCTTGCCTGCCCTCACCTTGTGCCCTGCCCAGGTCTTAGAAGAAGGGAGGGGACAAGTGTGGGCCAGGAACCCCCTTCGCTTGCAAGTGCAGGGAGCACAACTCCCTGTGGGCACCAGGGGGCAGCACTGCCCAGGCATCAGGCTCCTTCCACAGGCTTCAGTGGCTGCCCAGGCACTAAGCTCCGGGCGAGGCCTGAGTATTCACAGGGCCCTTTCCACTCCCCAGAGTGTCCCATCGCTGAGGAAGAGAAATGACACGTCTTCTGTGCAGTGGATCTTGTATCTGCTGCGAGCTCAGCAGCCTGAACACCAACAGTTCCTTCCTTCCTTCCTTCCTTCCTTCCTTCCTTCCTTCCTTCCTTCCTTCCTTCCTTCCTTCCTTCCTTCCTTCCTTCCTTCCTTTCTAGTTCTGGGCAGTCCCCGATCTACTGTATTCTTAGAAGACTGTCAGAAAGCACAGGGATTTCCATGGCCCCATCACGAATCCTAACCCGGTTGCTTTGAAACCCAGGAAGGTGGTTATAAATACTCTGTCTGCTCCAGGGGCCCTCAGACCTGCTTCCAGAGGACCCCGAGGCGGAACCGCAGGAGCCACCGAGCGGTGGTGGCTGGGCCCCAACACGGGGGCAGGGGGAGTGGGTGGGTGGGTGGGTGGGTGTGGTGGGCTCAGGGCCAGCGTCTCTGCCAATGTGTTTAGTGCCCCTGTAGCCGAGGCTGCTCGTCAGCGGCCGGCGAACACACTCACAGATGCTGACTGAATGTGAACTTTTAAAAACTCGAGAAGGCGTTCAATCACTCACGTATTGTAATGGGGTGAGAATCCTTCATTCCTGGCACATGGCCCTGCTTGCATTTGGTAAGATTAGTTGTCGTTCATGTGATAGGATTTAGCACATCGCAGTACTTGGGTATTCGATGGGTATTGTGAAGTCCTAACCCACGCCGGGTGCGGGCGAAAGGAGTCGTGTAATAACCTATTTCGTCCTTGAATCGACCCCATACAGAGCGGGACAAACGGAGGTTTATAGTTGTTCCTATGGAAAATAATACAATAATTGATCAAGATAATACAAGAATGAACTGTTTCTTGGACCCTGAAAGATGGCGTCAGTTTCTCTTTTAAGGGACGAGGTTGGTGCCTGTGGAGTCTGAGTCTGTGCCGGGCTGCCTGGGCACGAACGCTTGGCACTGAACCGCTCCCACGTGTGCCCTCGTCTCTCCCAGACCCCACATTCCTCCTTCCGTGTCTGCTAGCCTGCCAGGGCCGCCTGGCTACTGGGTGGGGTGGACGAGGAGTTTGGGAACGAATCTTTATTATTATTATTATTATTATTATTATTATTATTATTATTATTATTGATTTCAGAGAGGGTGGATGAGAGAGACTGAAACATCAATGATGAGAGAGAAAATCATTGATCAGCTGCTTCCCACACTCCCCCCCACCCCCACTGGGGACTGAGCCTGCAACCCGGGCATGTGCCCTTGACTGGAATCGAACCTGGGACCCTTCAGTCCCCAGGCCAATGCTCTATCCACTGAACAAAACTGGCCAGGGCCAAATCCACCCTTTTGGAAATGAATCTGTTACTGAGGGAACGACAGGAGCATCAGCGCTGCTCTGAGGAGCCCGGGACAGGCAGGGCTGAGGCAGGGACCCCAGCAAACAGGTGCCCGCGGGCAGCATGCCCGCTTGGCTCAGACCTGGCTCCGGGCGGCAGGACCCCGGGCACGAAGCTGTGTGACTCTCTCTGGGCAGCATTTCTCATCCCCGCAGGGAGCCGGCTGGCCGTGAGGTTTTTTCGCGCCCAGAGGCCCTGATCTCCATGGGGAGAGGTCTGACATTTCCCATCCCTCTTGGCTCCTCTCTGTAAATCCTCTGCCAAGGACCAGTGACCTAGTCCCCGGGCCCAGCCAAGGCGAAGGGCGGGCTTTCTCAGCCACGAGAAGAGCTGCCAGGCTGCCCGCCTCTCCCCCTGAACCTCGCAGGGAGCACTAATGGGGCTGGAGAGGCAGCCTGGCGGGGAGCTCCTGCTCACAAAGGGCCCCTTCTCTCGCCCAGGCGCCATGACAAACGCCGCTGCTGCTCCGGCTGCGGGGCCAGGGTGCCCTCCAGTTTCCCAGGCCCTGCGGCTAGGAAAGCTGCAAGCGCAGGGGAAAGTGTGCGTGGGCTTTTGGCTGTGCCTCCTGACTCGGTGCCAGACGGCCTCTGGGTTCAAAACCCCTTCACTGCTGAGTGGTTTCTCCGTCTGACCCCCTTGGAAGGATGGCTGTCTTGGCAACAGATTGCTATCAGTTTCTTCATGATTTGCAGGAGGAACAGCTTCCTTTACGCGGAAAAGCAGGGGCTCGAAAGCTGGATGTGGCCGGCCTCCCCCCCAGGTCTCTGAGGATGGCCTGGCTGGAGGGGGAGGGCGCTGGTTCCACGGCTGAGGTCGTGTGTTGGGCAGCAAGGGCTGGACCAGGGGTGCTGACTCCCCACATCACCCACCTCCCAGCAGTGGACTCAGCTGAGCCACCTGGAGCCAATGTGGTGACTGTGAGAGTCTCACCCACCATCACCAGGTGAAGCACACACTTTCCCAGGGCCGTGGGCTGGTCAGAGCCCCCTCTGCTCTGAGTCCATGCCTCCACTTCCAGGTACATTTAAAGCAAGCTTCCACACATCCCAAGAAATCAGAAACACCAGTCAGAGAGGATGTATGCACACTATGTTCCTAGCAGCAAAATTTACAATAGTTAAGATCCGGAAACAGCCCAGATGCCCATCAACAGATGAGTGGATACAAACGCTGTGGTACATCTACACAACGGAATACTATGCAGCAGTAAAAAAGAAAGAACTTTTACCACTTACAACAGCATGGAGCGACCTGGAGAATATCATGCTATGCAAAATAAGCCAGTCAGAGAAAGAGAAGAATCACATGATCTCACTCATATGTGGAATCTAATGGATAAAATAAATGGTTGAACAATATAGATCCAGAGACACAGAAGCCTGGAACAGACGGATGAGTCTCAGAGGGAAGGTGGGTGAGTGCATGAGTGGAAGAGATCAACCAAAGAACCTGTATGCAAATATGAATAACCCATAGGACACAGACAATAGGGTGGTGAAGGCCTGGGGTGGGGGGTGAAGCTGGCTAGAAGAGGTCTTTCAGAATAAAGATTTTACAAAACGATAATAAAGCAAGCTGCCAGCTCATCCCAGAGCCATACAGAAGCTGCAGTTTGGGTTTGAATTGGGGCTGGAATATTTAATTCTGTGTGGTATATACACCCACTTCCTTCTGAGAGCCTCAGAGCCCCTATTAAACATTCACAGCACCAACAGGTGCCTTTCCAGGTAGCCACAACCGAACCCCAGATATCAACGTCAGCCAAGGACAGTGGAGTCCCATTGTGGCTACGTTCCGGTTGCCTGGGCCTCGGCGAGTGACTTGACCACTTTGTACCTATAGTAATTCTCTCAACTGAAAATGAGGATGATGTCCATTACCACCTCCACTCGATGAATTCAATATGATAATGTGTGGGAGGTCTGCAGTGTTCTTAAGGAATGATAAGTTTTGGGAAAGTTTAAAGAATCTCAAACCATGAATAACTCATTGCATAATTCAATTAGCTGATATTGACCTACCGTGCATAAAACAAACAAATTGATTAAGTATGAATTTATAAACAAACTACTTAAAAGTTTACTTAAATAACTGTTTATTGCACAAGAGGATTCTTTGTAACTTCCCAAATTATTGGTATCCAACGGTGTTCAATTCTCCTTAAAACATTTGTGCCATGTTATTTTCTCATACTCAGATGTTTTCCTTGTCTTCTCTGTGCTGGGGACAAGCTGAAGCCCTGAATCCACTTCAGACCCACTTTTTTATGAAGTCTGCTTGTCACACCTCAACTTTGGAAACATGTGTCAACTCACTGGTCTTGAAGTCACCCTCTGTAACCCTAAAAGGAAGGGGCATTCTTCTTAAGCTGCTAGGACTTGGAAGAAGCAAGTTCTAAGAAGAGGTGTGGGGGGAGGAGTGGGCTCAGTGTGAAGGGGGGCACCTGGGGTGATGGACGCTAGGAAGGTGGGTAGATGCCTGCTAGAGATAACAGCCAAACGTGATTGCTGATTGGTAATGAGAAAATGAATACAGAAATGAGAAAACACATCAAGAACCAAAATGTTGGTGGAGGAACCCAGAATCCTGTATATCTTCATAATCCATAGAGCATTGTTCTATTAGCGTTAACAGGATATTCACATATGGGGCATTGATATGGCAGAAGAGTTTAGATTAAGCTCTTGTAGAACAGTGTGTGTGCATGGGGGTTGCCTTGGTCAGTGTTCTCAATGGTTAGACCATTGGCCTGTGCACTGAGGGGTCATGGGTTCAATTCCCAGTCAAGGGCATGTATTTGGGTTTCAGGTTTTTCACCACTCCTGGTCAGGCAAGTGCAGGAGGTAACCAGTTGATGTGTGTGTGTGTGTGTGTGTGTCTCATATTGATGTTTCCCTTTCTTCCTCTCTTTCTCCTCCTCTCTCCCTCCCACTTTTCTGAAAAGCAATGAAAAAATTATCCTCAGTTGAAGATTAACAAACAAACCAACAAAAAAGCGTTGTCACTGTAGTTTTCAGACCGTACCTAGCTGTTTCCTCTTTTTTGTGCACGAAACTCGTGCATTGGGGGTGAGGGTCCTTCAGCCTGGCCTGTGCTCTCTCACAGTCTGGAAGCCCTCAGGGCTTCTGGCTGCGTGGCGCTCCCCCTGTGAGAGTGCACTGACCACCAGGGTCAGCTCCTGCATTGAGCATCTGCCCCCTGGTGGTCAGTTTGCATCATAGCAACGGGTTGTTCTACAGTTCAGTTCATTTGCATATTAGCCTTTTATTATATAGAATTATTTATTTAACGCAAACTTTTTTACGTTCTCTTTTATTGATTACTTCTTTCTTTTTTTTTCTAATCATGTTTCATGCTTAAATCCCTGTGCTGGTACCTGACTGGCAATGAAGGGATCAGTCACAATCCAGGAGCACTGTTAACCTCTTCTGACCTTTCCCATTTCCCTCAAATCCCTCCAGCACACAGGACATGGGCCGCTGAAGAGAGAGACTTGTGTTTAACACCAGTCTCCACAGCACCTGGAGGGGGCTGTTCTGTGGTGAGCAGTCTCCCTGCTGAGTCTCTAATCATATCCTGGAGGCCAATGCCAATGCCTCCTACAGAAAGTCAGCCCTGCTTGCGCCCCAGGGCCTGGGGCAGAGGAAAGGAGGCGAGGGAAGGAAGTGAGGGCCTTCGCATACCAGTAGGGACTACCCTGAGTTCTGTGGACACAGAAAGAATGGAAACCCAGCAGTGATTTCCAAAGGGCAGGAAGAGAAGCAAGACACCACCCCAGGCATGTGAGGATGGGCATTGCCCAGCCAGTGTGGCTCAGTGGCTGAGCACCGACCTATGAACCAGGAGGTCACGGTGCCTTTCCTGCTCAGGGCACATCCCTATGTTTCGGGCTAGATCCCCAGTGTGGGACATGCAGGAGGCAGCCGATCAATGATTCTCTCTCATCATTGAAGTTTCTATGTCTCTCTCCCTCTCCCTTCCTCTCTGAAATCAATTTTTAAAAATCTAAATATCAGTAGCATCGTCCTGAGGCTGGGCATGGGAAACTAGTGTTTGAGGGGAACACGCTCCTGGGGTGGGAGGAATGCAATATGGTGGCAGGATTGTGCCCAGAAGAGAGATAGCAAGTAGGAGTGCCCTTCTGGCTGGACAAGGCTGATGGGCCGGGCACCAGGTGGAATCTGACACTCCAGTGTTAGCTTTTCCTGTTCTGCTTTGTAATCTTTTTAAAAAATAAATCTTTATTGTTCATTTTATTACAGTTGTTTCTCTCCCCCCCCCCATATCTCCCCTCCTCCCAGTTCCCACCCCATCCACTGCCCTTATCCCCCCCCTCACTGTCCTCATCCATAGGTGTATAATTTTTGTCCAGTCTCTTCCCACACCCCCAAGCCCCTATCTCCTTGTGAATTGTCATTCCACTCCCTTTCTATGCCCCTGATTCTATTCTATTCACCAGTTTATTCTGTTCATCAGACTTTTTTTTTTATTCACTTGATCTTTAGGTTCACTTGTTGATAGATATGTATTTGTTGTTCATAATTTTATCTTAACTTTTTCTTCTTCTTCCTCTTCTCAAAGAATACCCTTCAACATTTCATATAATACGGGTTGGGTGGTGATGAACTCCTTTAGCTTTTTCTTGTCTGTGAAGCTCCAGGTATGATTGCTGAGTCCTACGGTCTTGTGTCAGCTTTGTTGAGAGGATAAAGGAAGACCTATATTTAGGGGTGATGCTGGTCTGGAAGAGGGGCTCAGCATGGAGAAGCAGGCTCATAGACAGAGAAGCCTCGATGGTCAGGGAGAACCTGGAGCAGTGGTCGGAGGGAGGAATGGCCAGGGAACCTCAACCACGGACATGCCCATTTCCCCTTTCTGCCGCCACTCCCTCTCCCTGTCAGCGTCTCCTGTCTCCCTGTTCATGTATACTCTGTTTTGCTCCTTCCTTTAAGAGCGAAAGCGACGGATGTTACAGCTGAAAGTGACTTTGACAGTACATAGGAGCAACTGGGCCTCCTCTCCTCCCCCCTCTTCACTCGCTGTGCTGCCTGGTCCTGGGGCTGCCTTCCCGCTGAAATAGCCCAAGCGTCGTGCTGGTTTTGCAAGAATAGTTGTGGTGCAAATAAATCCCTTGCTCAACTTTTCGGATCTGGAGATTTTGCCACATAACTGCTCCAACGCCAAGAACTCGTACCCCGAGGCCTTCCTTTCACCATTTAAGATTCGCAAGCAGATAGTTCAGCCTCAACACCGGTTGCCAGGCCGCCAACCTTACAAACAAGAGGTGAAATCCAATCTGGAGGGAGCCTGTGTCCGCTGTCTATTTTTAGGGAAAAGATGATTCACCCATAAGGCCAGCTGGGAATACAGCATCGCTGGGGGTGGGCAGAGATTTAAAATAGCCTTGACCCTCAATCCCCTGCTCTCAGTGCGGGCCGGAGGTGGTCAGAGGACAGGAATTATTCTGGGTTTGAGAGGCGTGCAATGCAGTTTCCCAAAACCATCGATGGTTTTGCAAAGTGATAAAAATAACCCTTCCTTCTAAAAATAGCAGGCCCCCCCCCCAAAGAGAAGCAAACAAACAAAATGAAAATAGCCCTCCTAGAAACCGGAGACCTGGATCCAC
>PVJC01053471.1:0-10799 GCA_004026665.1 Murina feae | reverse complement strand
TTAACCTACTTTGGTTGCTCTGAAAGGTCAGAGCTATGCACCCATTGTTTAAGTTAAAACATTGTTAATTATAGCAAATCTCCACCTGTTAATTACATGTAAAATTCTTCCTCAGAATTTCCTGCCTAAGGATATTGTTGTTTTCTCCGAGACTCAATAAAAGGCTGGTGAGACTCAGGCATCAGGGGCAATCTACCCTCGTAGAGGAAAGATGCCACGCCTGGTCCCCCAGTTTCCAAACTGATTCTCTTCCAGTCTCTCTCTCTTCATTTTGTGTGCGGCCTCCTTCAGAACTCGAACCCTGAATAGGAACCCTGAACTACGCTGGATGTGTAAGGGGCTTCAATACCCCACCCCCACTCCCACTCCGTACATGAATTTTGTGCACCAGGCCTCTAGTACATATTAAAAAAAAAAAATCCATGTACTCACAAGCTTACATACCAATAGCAGAGTGGATCGCAGCACTTGGCTAAGTAGGCTGCTGCCAAGTAGACAGAATTTGAGAGTAAAAAAGTACAGATGAGCCCTATGTAGCTCACCCAAATAACTGGAAAATGGCCATTAGAGATAAATTTCATTGAGTCTTTCAGTTCCAGGCCTTTAAATATCTCCTAGAAGAAATAACATCTTAAAATAGTATTTATAACAGGGTCATGACAGGAAACAAACTCTAACTGTAATGGTTCATCTGAAGAGACTTTCAATACGGAGATTACTTACAAAAGCTTGGACATGGTTACGGGAACCAAAGAGTGTCGAAGCATCCAGGGACTAGCAAGAGAGGGAAGGGATTTGGGCAAAAGGCAGAAATTGCGTTTCCAGGTAGACCCAGGGAGGAGGGAGCATCCAAGCCCAACTATCATAATGACAGGACATAACCACCCCCAAACCCATGGTGTAAAGAACACATTTCTATCACTATCTCTGTCTCTCCATCTCTCTCCATTCTCCAGTTTCATGCTGATGCTTTCCTCGCAACAAAGCTGACCGGCAGTAACAGGGAGGAGGAGCCTCATTGGTTCAGGGGTCAGGCTCCTGGGACACAAAACCAGACAGAAAAGGGCAGAGAAGAGATGGTGGGAGGTGGCACAGTGTTAGAACACTTCCATATTCTTTAAGGAATCTTAAAGATCATCTAAAACAGTCGGTATAAACCCTCTTTATTTCATCCCTAGCAGAAATACCAGAAACTGCAATGGTGGCAAAAGTGTAACCTTTGAAATCAGGCAGGTCCGCTCCCTGTGTGACCTTGGGCAATTTACCTGACCTCGGAAAATCTCAAGTTTCTTCTTTGTAATGTGAGCATCATAATAACCTCGTGAGGTTGTGGTGAAATTAAATACATATGCAGAAGTGGGGAGACTGACCTCCTCTCCAGGGGGAGCTGTTGACTTAGCTCTGCATGAAAAATTTGATCACCAGATTCACAGTGCAGTGTGACTTATCAACTAGTTGAGTGGCTCACCAAAGTATCTTCATTACTACTTAAATATCTAATAACGGAAACCTGGTGAAATATATTCTGATATAGCTGTACAAATACCATATAGCTGTATTTTAAAATGTGGAAGTTCATATATACAGAAACACAATTATTTTCAAGATAGTACTTATAATTAAAGATGATAGATGAGAGAGAGAGAGAGAGAGAGAGAGAGAGAGAGAGAGAGAGAGAGAGAGAGAGAGAGACACCCATTTCTGGAGTGATGCACCAATCTCTGGAGTGATGCATAAGAAACAAGAAACAGTAGATGTCAGTATGAAAGATTTTGGAGGACTGAGAACAGGGTTAGAAGGAAAGTTTAATTTTTATTTTATACTCTTTCACAGAGAGTACTGTTTGAACTTTTCCCCATGTATATGTACTGTCTTTTAAAAAACTTCCTTGACACCAAAGTCTTTCAAGTTGGTGTCTTGTATTCTTCTATTTATTCCATTGATTCCACAATCATTACAAAATGCTTACAAGTACTACTATAGTAAATGCTGGGGCTACAAAAAGAATAAGACCCAATCCCTGCTTTCAACTAGCTATAATCTAGTTGTAGAGAAAGAAAAAATAAGCAGATAATCATCATGTAGTGCAATAAATATGGCCTACCTGATTTCCCCTATTTTATTTATTTATTTATTTATTTATTTATTTATTTATTTATTTATTTAATTTTTTGTTTTGTTAATCCTTACCCAAGACAGAGAGAAACATCAATGTGAGAGAAAAACATCAATTGCTTGCTCCCTGCATGAGCCTGGACCAGGGCCCAGGGCCTGGGCCAGGGAGCAGCCTGCAACTGAGCAGAATCAAACCTGGGACCCTTTGGTGTGTAGGCCAATGCTCTCTCCACTGAGCTAAACCAGCCAGGGGTGATTTTCCTAATTTAAAATTTGAAGACATACACATGCCCTTACATTCCCCCCCCTTTTTTTTGTTGCACTTATCACATTCTAGCATCCTATATAAGTTATATATTTATTTTTTAAAATATATTTTAAAATTGATTTCAGGGAGAAGAAAAGAGAGGGAGATACAGATAGAAACATCAATGATAAGAGAGAATCAGCAATTGGCTGCATCCTGTATGCTCCTGCAACCAGGGCATGTGCCCTAATCAAGAATCGAACCGTGACCTCCTGGTTCATTGGTCAATGCTCAACCACTGAGCTACACCAGCCAGGCCAAGTTATTTATTTATGATGGTTATTATTAGTCTCCTTCCACTCTATGAAGGTAATGATTTTTGCCTGTTTTGCTCACTGATAGGTCTAATACCTGAAATAGTGAAAATTTTCAATATATTTTTGTTGAATGAATAAGTGCTATGTAATATTAAAGTATGTAAGAGAAATTACCAGAACATAGCAGGAGGAACACCAAACTTTCAAATGCAGACCAGAAAGCGTTCACAGTAGAGGTGACACTTGTGCTAATTCTTGAAGTAAATTGGGTGACTTTTGCTGAAAGACCCAATGTTCTAAGAGCAAGCAAATGAGAAATACAGAATGATGAAGCACACAGGGAACCATTAGTCCAAAGGCACAGAGATCTAAGAGACAATATAGCACATATGGAAAATTGAACATGTGGCAATAATATTGGTTGCTGCTCATTATTTTTGCTGGCTGGGTGATGAGTTCTTGAAGGTTTATTATACTACTACAGGCCTGGTGCATGAATTTGGGCAGCAGTGGGGTCCCTTGGCTTGGCCTGTGGGATTGGGCATAAAACGGCTCTCTGACATCCCCCAAGGGGCCCCAAAATGTAAGAGGGCACAGGCCAGGTCAAGGGATTCTCCTGGTGCACAACTGGGGCCAGGGAGGAATGCAGGAGGTTGGTCAGCTGGGGAGGGATTGACGGAGGGCTCCAGGACATGTCCAGCCAGTCTTGCTCAGTCCTGATAGGCCGGACCCCAGCAGCAAACTAACCTACCAGTCAGAGTGTCAGCTCCCTGGTAGTCAGTGCATGTCACAGTGAGCAGTTGAGTGGCCTTAGCATTCATTAGCATATTACGCTTTGATTGGTTCAACGGATGACCAGAAGACCAGACACTTAGCATATTAGGCTTTTATTATATAGGATTCTTTCTTTTGTGTCTGTTCAAAATTTTCCATAATACAAAGTTAAGAATAACCTTGTAAGTAAACTATTTTTTAATCCTCACTCAAGGATATGTGTTATTGTTCTTTAGAGAGAGGAAGAGAGAGATAGAGATAGAGATAGAAAGATAGAGATAGAGATGGAGATATCTCTATAGAGGGATCAACCCACAACCTGACCTGTGAACCCACAACCTTTTGGTATACAGGAGGATGCTCCAACCAACCAAGCAACCCAGCCATGGCAAATAAAGTATTTTTTTTTAAGAAATAGAAAATGAATGTTTTCAAGGCAAGGGGGACATGGCTATAATTACCAGCCATATGTAACAGCCAAACCAAGGTGGCAGCAGGTGGAAGGCAAAGAGGGTAAATACATGAGAAGGATTATATAAGTCAATAGTTTTTCAATGATAAATGATAACTCAAATTAGCTCAAATATAAAAAGAAATTTACTAATTCCCATACTAGGCAGTCTGAAAGTGTAGCTGGCATTAAAAACTGTTGGAGCTAAGAACTTACGTGATGCTACCAGAGTTCAGTCTTTCCCTCATAGCCTTTTTGCCTCTCTTCAGTCTCATTTTTCAGATAGGCTTCTCCAGGTGGTAAGCAAGACAGTCATTGATAGTCCTCACCTCAAGTCCTCCCAACTTAAAGAATTTTTCTCTCCCAATGTCCATATGTAAATCTCATGGAAATTTCTCATCAATCTCTACTTAAGTCATGTGCCCCTCTCTGAACCAATCACTATTGGGTAGGGAAATGGAATTATATGATTGGCCAGAACTGAAATAATGCTAGCAAGTATGGAGCAGAGGCTTAGACACCATGATTGACAGCTCCACCAGCACCACATGAATTGGGAAAGGAAGAATCCCCTAAGGAAGGAATGCCAACAGATCCAAATAACTGACACCATAGCCCCCATTGAGGGCTAAAATTGATATTGGAGATGGGAAGGTTGGGGTGCTGAGTAGACTGAGTAGTAAGAAGACAGGGATAAGTAGAGACACCTTATTTTTCTAAATAAGGCCAGACTGAGCTGGACTCTGGAATTATAGAGAAATTTGTTGTTGGGATAGGAGTGAGGGGTAAGATGAATGAAAATATGAAGCTCACATTAACCTTAGCCTCATATGGCTAATGCTACATCCAGACATGAAATAGTTAAAAATCTTCCACTTTTTCAAAGAAGGATGATGGAAAATTTAATAGAGATAAAAACTAGTGATGGGGATTCTGTAATTTTCTGAGGTCAATTGTGAAGTTGAATGCAATAGAAAAACATCCTCAAAATAGCTTTGTTTTTGGTTGGCATGTCACCAAATCCTGAACAGTTTAGGTTAGGATAAAAGAGATTCAAATATATGTCTTTCATATATGTTGAAGAAACTGAACTGAAGGAAGAGAAACGGCAGCACATGCCATCTGTTTAGGAGGTATGCAAGCTCCGCAGTGACTTTGGAAAGGAAGGGGGCTTCAGTCTTCTAAGACCAGTTGACATTGAGAAAGGCAGAGACTCAGAGAAACAGAAACAAGGTCAGAACCCAGGCAGAGAGTCTGAGACCCACAAAGCCAGCAGGAATTCTGTGCCTTCTGCTGTGAATGTCCCACACCAAGTTCTTTCCATCAAAACAGCTTCACATATATCTTCTCTAAGAAATCTCCCCGCGTGTCTCGGCAGCAATAGCTTATTCCCTTAGTGGTATGATTGTCCATGGGATGGATTAACTGGGCTGTAACCAGTGCTTGCCCATAATGAATGAAGGGAGAGGTTTTGGTGACACTGGGCCAAAGGACCATGAGTCTAGAAACCTATTCTGGCTCAATCATCTTTCTCCTCAGTCAGGTTCATAAGCAAGCAATACATTCAGGAGCCATCAATGGATAAGACATCAAGACGCTATTTGATTTTCACCTGAATAGATGCCCAATTTTTTAATGCAGAGTTATCTTGTAAATACAACCTTGGAGCAAGTAGCCTACAGTAAAGACCCACATAAGCTTCCCCTTCCCCCCACATACCAAAGTCTTCCTGCCCCCTGTCCTGCCACATTTGAACCAGAAATGGAAGGAATAAAAAGTATGCTTGCCTGCCCTACCTGGTTTGGCTCAGTGGATAGAGCATCGGCCTGTGGACTGAAAGGTCCCAGGTTCGATTCCGGTCAAGGGCATGTACATTGGTTGCAGGAAAATCCCCAGTGGGGGGTGTGCAGGAGGCAGCTGATCGATGTTTCTCTCTTATCGATGTTTCTGACTCTCTGTCCCTCTCCCTTCCTCTCTGTAAAAAGTCAATAAAATATATATATATATATATATATATATATATATATATATATATATATATATATTTATTTTTTTTTTTTAAAGTATGCTTGGTGATACATTTGAGGAAGAGAAAACAAGATGGCCAGTTCCCAAGAGGAGGATCTGGCTTAGCATACCTATTCCTGCTGCATAATGTACAGGTTCATACCCCTATTCTTTGAATGTGGACAGATTAACTTCCGGGAATCTGATGAAATCTAAAGAACATGTCCTCTGGGAAAAGGCAAAGGCCAAGAGATAAGGGGATAGATGGAATTTCTCTTTCATCTAAATCAGGGGTAGAGAACGTCTGGCCCTTGGGGCCATATAAGGCCCACAAAATCATTTGGTCTAGCTCTGCCGAGGCAAATGCAGGCAGGACCCGAAATTCAATAAAACTAGGAGCTTTTTTAAAAATCATATTTTTATTGATTTCAGAGATAGAAATATCAATGATGAGGGAGAATCATTGATTAGCTGCCTCCTGCATATCTCACACTGGGGATCTAGCCAGCAACCTGGGCATGTGCCCCAACCAGGAATCAAACCGCAATCTCCTGGTTTCTAGGTTGATGCTCAGTCACTGAGCCATGACAGCCAGACTAGGAGCTTTATTCATAGCAACATAAATTTATATTAAGTGAATTACATTAAGCGAATCTATATATATAAAAAGCAAGAGACCTGAACACCATCACCACCATGACGACCTAATTGACCAGTCACTATGACACCCACTGCAGACAGCGAACTGGCCTGATCCAGGCTGATTGTCCCCAACCCCTGAACAAGGAGGCCAGACTCCGATCAATCAGTGGCAGTGGCGACTGGTGAGCCGGTGGAAGGCAGACCTCTTGGTCCTCTTCACCCCCCTCAGGCTCTGATTGATCGATGGGTGGCGGCAGTGGGACAGAACTGGGGACTGACTAACGGGCAGAACATGGTCATGATTGTAGGCTAGGCCTAGGAACCCTAACTGCACACGATTTTGTGCGCTGGGCTTCTAGTAATGTTATAAGTATCCAATTGGCCCTTGGTGGAAAAATGGTTCCCCACCCTTGATCTAAATACTTGCTCTTCAAAATGTGGGCCATGGAACAGCAGGATCAGCATCACCTGGTAGTATGTTGGAAATGCACAACCTTGGGCCTACCCTACATGAATGGAATCGGGAAATTGCATTTAATAATATTGGGATTCGTACGCCTTTGTTGAAGTGTGAGAAGCACGGAGTTTCTGAATCCTAAATCCATGCCCAAATTGTCTGTCA
The DNA here is from genome assembly GCA_004026665.1 of Murina feae. Taxonomy (NCBI): domain Eukaryota; kingdom Metazoa; phylum Chordata; class Mammalia; order Chiroptera; family Vespertilionidae; genus Murina; species Murina feae. The sequence continues at coordinate 3,624 of PVJC01053471.1, read as the reverse complement.
TTTGGATCTTTGCTCACTTCCAAAAATAGTACTCTGCATATGGTCAATAGTTAATGACAGGATTCTTGAGAAATTCTCTTTGGCACCTCTTTAATTACATTTGACAGCAGAAAATTTCTGAGAAACCAGCACAGATTTACCAATGAGTGGCTTACACAGAGACAGAAACATACTAAAAACAAGTAAAAAACACAATTCTAGACATACCCCCGCAGCTCTGCTGAGCAGGACAGATGGGCATGGTTAAGTCTCCTCTCACTGCATCCTGCTCCCCATAATAGTCCCTCCCTTCCTCACACAAGCTCTCCTTCATCCAAGCTCATATTAAGCTCTCGTGTTCAGCTCTGTTTCATACACAGTGTGTACCATGTGGATTACATGTCTCTGTCCTCAAGCCCAAAATCTAAGCACAAGCCACCGTACTATTAAGCCAGGACAGAGCAGGACATCAAAAAGCAACTTGGCACATCGGTATTTCTCACCTTTAAACAGTTATGATCGTCATTACCCACGTCTTATTTTGGACAGTAACCAAATCCCACACATGGATCTTCCTCCAATATTTGCCTTCAGTAGCTCTTCCTATCTGAGCAGGAAGTTCATGATAAAAACTCAGAGCGCCCAACCCCCAGGGACTTCTCTTTCTTCTACCTAAAATAAAAAAGGCCAGGGGCTAGCAAATACGTCTGCCATAACATTTTTTGACTCCTTACCTGGAGTAGTATATGTGTGTGGTTTTCAATTGACTTTTTTGAGAGAGAGAGAGAGAGAGAGAGAGAGAGAGAGAGAGAGAGAGAAGAAGGAAGGAGAGGGAGAGAGAGAAACATGTATGCGGAGAAACATCAACTGATTACCTCCCATCGTGCCCTGACCAGGTTAGAACCTGAAACGTAGGTATAGGCTCTGACTGGGAATCTAAGCCACGACTCTTCGGTACATGATGACACTCCAACCAACTGAGCAACGCCAGCCAAGGCTGCCATAACATTTCTATGGGATCCAATAATGACAGGATTTAATGAATAATGATTAAACTTACCATCCACTCAGCACTCACAGTGTGCTTCCAAGAATTCCGTGAAGTAAGTAGTATCTCCATTTAATGAATGAGGAAATTTGAAGTTTTCATAAGTTGAATAACTTGCCCAGGAAGCAGCAAAGATAGAACTCCAGCCCACACCTATCTGAGCTCAAAGCCTCTTAACCACTGAACTATAATATCTCACTGGTCAAAAACCGCTGTGTGAGTAGAGAAACATTTTCCTCCTCTGAGGCTAAGGCATGGATTAAATGAGATTAAAGACGTTGATGTTGAAGTAAGGTCCTGTAATATACAAGGTATCATTTAGTACAGTCAGATTGTGTCAAAAGGCCCTCAGTACTCTATAAATGGCAATTACATGTGTGAAAAAGGTCCAATCTTATAATTAAAGAAATGCCAGTTCATTCAATATGGAGTTCTCATTTTTTAGGTTAGAAAAAAAAATTTTTTTAAGTTTAACTCTCCATGTTGGCAAGGATATTGTGAAACTAGTACACTGCTGATGGAAGCACAAATTACTACAACCTTTCTGAAAGGGAAACTGACAATATGTTTCAAGACATTTTTAGAAATTGACATCAGAATTTCTTGTAAGGAAAAGTAAATTACGACAAAAACTTAAGTATAAATATAATTAAGAGTATAGATTCTGAAAGCATATTGCTTCTATTTAAATTCCTGCTCCACTACTTATTAGCAGTGTGACCTTGGGCAAGTTTCAGTGAGCTGCTCTTGAAAATGGGGATAATAGCCCTGCTGGTGTAGCTAGGTGGTTGAGCAGGGACCCATGTACCAAGAAGTCACTAATTCGATTCCCAGTCAGGGCCCATACCTGGGTTTCGGACTTGATCCCCACTAGGGGGCGTGCAAGAGGCAGCTGATCAATGATTATCTCTCAATATGATGTTTTTATCTCCCATTCCCTTCCTCTCTCTGAAATCAATGAAAATATATAGTTTTAAAATGGGGATAATTATAGTACCTATTTCACTGGGTTGTTACGAGGATTACATGAATTGTTATATGTAAAGTGCTTAACGTAGTGCTGGCACAAAGTAAGCACTATGTAGAAATCTATTATTTTTATCATCACAGTATTCAATATAATAGCAAATAATTGGAAAATGGTTAAGTACACTGATACAGACGTAAAATGAAGCCCTGACAGGTTTGACTCAGTGGGTAGAGCGTCGGCCTGCAGACTGAAGAGTCCCAGGTTCGATTTCGTACCTTGGTTGTGAGCACAACCCCAGTGGGGTGTGTGCAGGAGGCAGCTTATTGATATTTCTCTCTCATCAATGTTTCTGACTCTATCCCTCTTCCTTCCTCACTGTAAAAAATCAATAAAAAATATATTTTTAAAATGAATATTATAAAGCCATTAAAATGAAGCTTTAAAAGACTAATCACATATAACGTAAAGTAATAAAGAGCAGAGCATTGTATATATTGTCTCATACCACTCATGTTTGTTAAAAGAGGACTTGGTACAAATATAGATGATGTATAGAAAGCAACTCATAGGGATTACGTCAAAATTTTAACAAAGAATATATCTGAGTGATAGTGTAGGGTTGGGGGTTTTATCTGCTTCTGTACTTTGCAAATCCATTATAGCGGTGCTTCTCACACTCAAACAGGCATAGGAATCACCTGGTGATCTTGTTCAAATGCAGATTCTGGGTCAGTAGGTCTGGGTTTTTATAGACTCTGCTTCACTAACAGGCTCCTGGGGGGTGCTGATTCTACTTGTCCAAGGCCTACACTTTGAGTAGTAAGGTTTTGGAGCAGGGGTTCTCAAACTTGTGTGTGCATCCGAACCAACCAGAGGCTTGTTAAAGGACAGGTGCTGGACCCCAACCCTAGAGTTTCAGATTTTAATAGAGCTGGAGCACGACCCTATCATACAGATTTCCAGGTGACACTGATGCTGCAGGTGTGGAAACCATGCTTTGAAAATCACTGAAAAAAAAGAAAAAATATATATATATATTTTATATATATATCATGAAGAAGTGGGGAAGTACTAAAAAAAAAAAGTCAGGTTTCTCCATTGCTTACAAAATAAAACCCACACTCTTCATCCAAATGCCTCCATAATTTAACCCAATCATTTCTCACTACTTTTGCCCTAAACATATTTGAGATTTCAAACATGATTTCTGCTCTATTTTCTCACTCCGGCTGATATGTCACTTCCTTCTGTTTCCTCATGCCCAAGTTCTACTCCCACCCTTCAAAGTCCTCCAATGCCATTCCTCCATAAAGTCTGCAGATCCGCCACTGCTTAAAGGGCCACCTCTCTCCCCTCCTGCGCGCTCCACAGCACGTCCCGCCCTTCCCTGGTAGTATTCACCCACCTTTTTCTGGAGGAGTGACTCTAAGGGTGGGCGGTGTCCCCCTCCCCAGTCGACTGGGAGTTAACTCGAGAGCAGGGCGGTCACTGGCCTATCTGCGTCTGCCGCTTGGTCTCAGCAAATCCCTGCAGGCGGCCAACATTCGGGGCTGAACTGAGAATGAATGAGGGAAGAAAGGGCCCCCTGCGGAGGGGCGCGGAACTGTCCTGCAAATGGAAACCAGAC
>PVJC01053470.1:0-10816 GCA_004026665.1 Murina feae | reverse complement strand
CTAATTTGCATATCGTTGCTCTGATTGGCTATTGGGTGTCCCAAAGAAATGGTCAATTTCAATATTATGCTTTTATTAGTTAGGATATGTAAAACTATTAGTTCATTTACAAACTAATCATATTTTAAAAAACTTAGATAATAATCAATTTCAAATATTTTTTTTTTCAAATTGCAGCTTGGGCTTAGTAAAGAATTAAGTATAAGAGGCTCAGAAGATTTCCAGTTAAATAGTTTTAATAATCCTCCAAGGCAGTATCAGGTAAGCATGAATTCTTAATGAATAAGACTAGTTATTCATAATGTATAGAATCTCAAACCCTGCAATTCTTTAAGTGAAAATGATATTTTTCTCAATATCAAAATAATTTTAATTCATCAGGTATTTATTGAGTAACTAGCCTGTACCAGGCACTTACTAAGTACTGGAAATACAAGGGTAAGCAAAATAGATGAAGCTCCTGGCATCATGGAGCTCAGAGTTGTCATGCTCATTGTAAAAAGTCTACCCTTATTAAAATCATAAAGAGAAGAGTAAAATCCATCTCAAACCCTACCACTGAGGAATAAAGATTACTTTTGCTGAATATTTTGCCAGATGATTATATACATGAGCATAATTTTACATTTATAAATATCTATATATATAAAAGCCCAGCAACCAGAACAGTGGAACGACTGGAACAATCAGTCACTATGATGTGCACTGCGGTGGCCAACCAGCCCGATTGGGCCCCAGTCGGGGCCCCGATCAGACTCCCTGCCACATCCCGCAGCCCTCCCATCAGCCAACCTAGCCCCCAATCAGTCCCGCCAACCTTGATCAGGGGCAGGACCGGCCAAGCTAACCTCCTGCATCCCCTCCCTCACACAGTTCTGGTCCAATTGGCCCCCATCAGGACAAAGCTAGCTGGACCCCACCTGTGCACTAATTCATGCACCGGGACTCTAGTTATTATATAAATATATGTATAATATATAAATGAATTAATAATACTTATGTGATGAGCAATAGTTTTTCATTTCATAAAACATATATTCATATTATTTTAATGGATGTATAATATTCCTTTGTACAAATATATGTTAATTTATTAAAATAATCCCTTCCCTGGTCTGTGTGGCTCACTTGGTTGGAGCATTGTTTCAAACACCAAAAGGTGGTGAGTTCAATCCCTGGTTGGGGCGTGTGCAGAAGGCAACCCATTGATGTTTCTCTCTCGCATCAATTTCTCTTTCTCTCTCTCTCTCTCAAATCAATTTTATAAAAACAACCCTGGCTGTTGTGGATCAGTGGGTTGGGCATCATCTCATACACTGAAAGGTGGCTGCTTCAATACCTGGTCAGGGCACATGCCCGAGTTCTGGGCTCCATCACCGGTGTCGGGAGGGTGGATGCAGAAGGCAGCCTGTGATGTTTCACTCTCACATCAATGTTTTTTTCCCTCCCTCTAAAATATCAATAAATATATTTAAATATGTTTTTTAAATAAAATAATTTAGAACAATCCCTTATCGGTGGACATGTAAGGGTTTATTTTTCTACTATTGTGTAGTATTAACATGAATATATTTATCCATGAACCAAATTACACCCTTGGAATAAGTTCTTGAAAGTGGAATTTTACTATCTACCATTTCCTTTTGGGTTTATGTAATTTAGCTATATCTTCACTCAGGACTTCCTGCACATGTGTTAAGCCTCCTATTTTTCATGGAAAGTATATAGTAAACACACATCCTTATGGAAGAAGCCCTGGTACTGGAGGAACTATTATACTGAAACTGGCCATTCATAAATTAGAAAGCACAAATAAACATAGGAGTTTTCCCCCATTTGCTTAATTTTCCATTTCCACCTGCAATGCTGCATACCTTTAATCTGTCCACTGAAAGGGACAGATTTCAAGTAAAATACAAACAATGAATCAAGGATTAGATGTTGGTTTGGAACTTGCTCTCTTCTGCAGAATTAATTTTGAGTCATTAATTCAGGTGATTTATGCATTCCCTGGCAGGTAAATCATCTTTATCTTTGATAGCAGTCACTTCTAACGTGCTTGGTAAAGAGACCATGACTCAAATTTATTCCAGATGAGAGATTTGTCATCAGCATAAAGCTGAGATGGATTTTTTTCTCTTTCTAGAAAATCATGAAGAGGCTCATTAAAAGATACGTTCTGAAAGCCCAGATCGATAAGGAAAGTGATGAAGTGAATGAAGGTGAGCCAGGATGTGGACTGGATGCAGAGCTGAGAGAGGGCTGGAGGGAAGGGCCTGGCAAGAGTGGGCTTCAAGAAGAGAATATGGGTTCTCAACAACTGTCAATAGCAGTAAGGTCTCAGGCAATCGGCTGTTTCTGCACAGTTGAGGGCAGATGCCACTCGTTAGATAAGTAAGGGTTGTTTTATGGGGGGCTTGGAGGGAGGAGGAAGTTGTTAGGAAAGGTGAGGGGCTGTTCCTCTGAAACCCAAAACACTTGCCACCAGTGTTTTCCTTTAATTTACTCTCAGAGTAAAGTAAATTATAACTTTGCTATAATTTCTTTCTATGATCATTACCTGAAACACATAGCTGACAAAATAGAAACCTGCTTGTTGGGAAGTTACTTCCTCCAGAAGGGGTCAACATACAGATGTGCATGGAGTTGGGACTGATTTCACTCCACCCCAAAATTGCTAGTTACTCTGCATCATGTATTGACAGTATACTTGTCACCCTTGTTTTTTTTAAAGGGGAACTGAAGGAAATTAAACAGGACATCTCAAGTCTCCGCTATGAACTCCTGGAAGAAAAAACTCAGAATTCAGAAGACCTAGCAGAACTTATTAGAAAACTCGGGGAGAAATTACCATTGGAACCAAAGCAAGAGGAAAGCAAGAGATAATGCAAAGACTCCCCTAAAATCCATATTTATTTGTCCACTTGAGACCATATTATTTTCTGATTTATTTTTTTAAGTGACAATGTGACCACCTTTTAAACAAGAAAATGTTCAAAGATAACTTGGGTCATGGACCCTAACATTTAATATTTTTCGTGGGTAAGTGTCATCATCATTCAGGATAAAGAGTTCAGATTACGATGGGAATTCTGCCAGTCGTTTGGTGCTTGTTTTACAAACTGCTTTCTGGGTGTAACTTGTGATGGTGTGATTGCTGTGTAGTATCTGCCCGGGAATCACTGCAGCTGGCAGGGGTATTTCCCCTGATGGTGATTTCAGGCATCTCCTTCCCTGCTCTGTGAATCCCCTGTAACCTAAAGGAAGAACCATTTGTGACCATTTAGAGCAGTGGTTCTCAACCTGTGGGTCGAGACCCCTTTGGAAGTCGAACGACCCTTTCCCAGGGGTCGCCTAAGACCATCCTGCATATCAGATATTCACCTTAAGGTTCATAACAGTAGCAACATTACAGTTATGAAGAAGCAACGAAAATAATTTTATGGTTGGGGGTCACCACAACATGAGGAACTGTATTTAAAGGGCCAGAAGGTTAAGAACCACTGATTTAGAGAATGCTGTTTATTCACTTGTCCTGCTTAGCCCCCACAGAATATGATTGACAATGTCTGTGCAAAATAGTGTTGAATCTATTTTAAGCTTTTTGATTCATCTCTTTGAAAACATTATATTTACCAGTGAAAATGTACTTCCTCCACTGAACCCTGGAAACGTGCCTCAGGTGTGTGCGTGCATGTGCACGTGCTTGCATGGGTGTGTGCGTGTGTGTATGTGTATGTGTGTAGGAAATGCTCACTGTTTTCTTTTGCAATCGATATAAACCCTCAAAAGCTCTACATTATAAATTTTTGTTGTGACTAAACAATTGTGGTCATTCAGTCCAGTTATAGCATAATTTTGGGCCATTTCTGAGGGCCTTTGTAGGTGAATTCCCAGATTTGGCATCAAATATAAAGGGGAAAAAAGTGCTGAAGGAACTTGCAAATACTTATCTCTTATAGTCGTTGTGTTCTACCGTCCTCTCAAAATATATGAAACAGAAGTTTACATTCGTGCGCGTTCACCAGGAGGTTATGACAGACAGTGATGTGAGGCAGCAGCTAAAACAAGGAAAAGAAAAATGAAGGGTCATCCATTCAACTTCCCAAAGGCTGTCGGTATTTAGATGATGCGGAGCATTAGCTGACAGGGCAGCTTTACATTCAATAAAGAAGGGCTTCACATGCAAAAGTGCAACTTCATTTTAAAACTAAAATGTCACAGAAAATCTGTTCAGCCCCAAATCTGACAGAATTTAAATCAAAGGACTATTGTGTAACCAGCAGAAACTATAGTTGAAATTTTGTACTCAGTGATTTTGTATTTGTGGATATTATTTATTAAGTTATTTACTGACACAGAAAAGGTCTGTTTTCAAATGTTTCATGACAATATTTGAATCCGAAGTTGCAAAAGTCAACCTCATACCAAATGCATTATCAGCTAATTAAAATAATCCAACATCCACAAAGCTTGTGTTGTGCATGCGTGAGATGGGTCTCTGTGCCTGGAGTCAGCAGATTTTCCTCAGAGAGCAGCTGGATCGGCACCTCTTCTCATTTCTTTTTCATTGAAAGATGAAAAGAGCACCCCACCATATTTTAAGAAAGGTTTCAGAGGGCTTAACTGAAGGCACAGTGTCAATGGATCGTCATGAACACAACCGCCCCTCATACGTCTCAAAACTCCTGGTTTTAAATCCTGGATTCACATGGCAGCCATTAGAATTAAACCTTTAGAAATAAAGTGATTGGGAAGTGGAGATGTAGTTATGCAAACTGCTGTCTTTCTTTCGTATTTCTCCTCTCAGATGTGATTTTCTGGAAGTTTGGCTGCCATGAGTATGGAGCATGCTGCCTGGCACTAACTGCTTTCTGGGGGCCAAGCCATGGCCCTTCCTCAGGGCAGACACACCACCAGGGAGCAAAGCAACCCTGTGTTCGTACCTCAATGCCTAGTTTATTCTCTGCCATTCTCATTCGTCGGAAACTGAGAAGTAACACAAATTTGATAGGATTTTTACGAGGCATATGAAATGAATTACCAAAATCTTGTCTGCTTAAAACTTTGCCAGGGACTGAAAGGAATAGAAAATCAGTGTCTGACCTGATGAGCTCACCACCAAGTAAAGAAATGGGAGTTAATACAACTGCAAGAAATGTTTACTGAGCAGCTGCCCTGGCCCTGGCTCTGTGATAAATGCTTCCCATACATTATTTAACTCAATGCTCACAACAAAAAATTCTATTTACCTCCATAAATTGAGAAAACTGGGGTTTATAGAGGCTAAGTAACTCACACCAAGAGTGTCCACACAGGAACAAAATCCAGGCCTACCTCACAGCATACCCCTCACACTTTCCTGGGGTCTTGGCTGACTATAATGGAGTGTGGTTGTCTCATTTTGACATTTGGATTTTAATCCTTGGGTGAGGACACATGGGCTGTCCCTGAAAACCCTAAGCTCCATTATATACTCAGTGAGACAGACAAAAGCATTAATCAAGGTTTGGGATAAAAAGAAGATTTGGCTTCAAAAGGATTGTAGTTATTAAAAAAGCATGAAAATGAAGATGCATAGTGAGTGGGTGGAGACAGTACGAGCCAAGCCAAGAGTTAGGCCTGAGTAGGATTCTAGGAAGATTTTCAGAGAGAGAGTGTGTGTGTGTTCAGTACCTGTGACTCATTGAGGAGAACAGATTGACTATTTGGGAAGTCTATCCCACCCATCCAAGTTTATTCCAGTAAGAAAGAATCTTATCACCATGTAAATAGTAAAAGCAAACCATCCATTCCATTAAAATGCAGGGTCTATATGATAGTATTCACCAATCACATAGACTGACAGGGGAGCTTCAGGATGTACCTCCACGTGCCACATTTGAAGGACGGTCCCCATCTGTTCTGACTCTGACAGGCAGACACAGCCTCCTCATTTACTCTGAAACCTTCCTGTGTCATCAAGTTCCAGGGGGATTCATGAGAGTCACACTGGTTATCCCTGCCATTCTGTTGAATGGCGCTTGATACGACTTCCGACGCTGTTGCTAGAATCTCTACCCTTTGATGTAGAGTGTGCAGACTAAATCTCTAGAGGAGCAGAAAAGTATATGAATTCCTGACCCAGACTATGTGTTATACTCAGGAAACATCCAATTAGGTTTCCCAGTGAGCAGATTCATCGAAGGTTGGGTAAGAGTGGAGCCCAGCATTCTACCGTGGGTGGAAGTTGAAAATTCAGTTAAACATCTGTTATCATATAAAACATTGACTCTTAATCCGATTCCTTCCTGTTGTATGTGACTGGCTGAGGTGAGAGCTATTCCATGAATTCTCTGAAAGACCAGGCATATGTTATTTTTTTCCTTGAGTCATAGAATGACTGCTTGATTTTTCTTCTTAATTCTGTATTTACAGCAACAGCCATAGAAGTTTCTGAAGACACTTTTAAAAACATTTTCCTGGGTGAATTTGGTGATAACACCTATTCACAAGTCACAAAAAGCTTTCATTTGAAATCGGTTTTTGCAGGATGTTTATACAAATGAGTAAATAGATGGAGACACTGACCAGCTATGGGATAATTTTGTTCTCATATTAGTATCATTTGATGGATAATCAATTTATGCAGTGCAAGTGGATTATAGGAATGTTGATTCATGGTTTTCAAACTCTTCATGAAAATGATGTATTGAGTTGCCACATTGTTCAATGGGAAGGGGAATTATACCTACTCAAGAGGTCATCCTATATAATAAAGAGGTAAGAGGCAAATTGACCATCACTCCAACACACAAGATGGCCACCCCATGTGGACACAAGATGGCCAGCAGAGCCCTAACTGGTTTGGCTCAGTGGATAGAGCATCGGCCTGCAGACTGAAGGGTCCTAGTTTCGATTCCAGTCAAGGGCATGTACCTTGGTTGTGGGCACATCCCCAGTAGGGGGTGTATAGGAAGCAACTGATCGATGTTTCTCTCTCATCAATGTTTCTAACTCTCTATCCCTCTCCTTTCCTCTCTGTAAAAAAAAAAAAAAATCAATAAATATATTTTTTAAAAAAGATGGCCATCTGGGGAAAGCAGTTGTGGGAAATCAGGCCAGCAGGGGAGAGCATTTAGGGGCAACCAGACCTGTAGGGGAGGGCAGTTTGGGAGGACTCAGGCTTGTAGGGAAGGGCAGTTGGGGGCAACCAGACCTGTAGGGGAGGGCAGTTTGGGGGGACTCAGGCCTGTAGGGAAGGGCAGTTGGGGGCAACCATGCCTGCAGGGGAGGGCAGTTGGGGGTGACCAGGCCAGCCAGGGAGGTCAGTAGGGGTGACCCGGCCTGTAAGGGAGGGCAGTTGGCATTGACCAGGCTGGCAGGGGAAGGCAGTTAGGGGCAATCAGGTTGGCAGGGGAGCAGTTAGGCATTGACTAGGCTGGCAGGGGAAGGCAGTTAGGGGCAATCAGGTCGGCAGGGGAGCAGTTAGGCGTTGATCAGGGTGGCAGGGGAGTGGTTAGGGGGTGATAAAGCTGGGAGGCAGAAGTGGTTAAGGGCAATAAGGCAGGCAGGCAGGCAAGTAGTTGGGAGCCAGCAGTCCTGAATTGTGAGAGGGATGTCTGACTGCCCATTTAGGCCTGATCCCACTGGCCTAAATGGACAGTTGGACACCCCTTAAGGGGTCCCAGATTGGAGAGGGTGCAGGCTGGGCTGAGGGACACACTCCCGTCCCCGTGCATGAATTTCATGTACTGGGCCTCTAGTATATTCATAATAGTCATAGTATTTCCCAAGTATAATGTTATCTAGAACATTGCAGTAAAAATCGGAAAATAATTGGTATGTATAGAATCTAAGAATTTCTCCTTTCTTCTGTTTCTAGTATCCATGCTATAAGCATAGGCTTTTCCCACTGATGAACTATCAGAACAGCATGTAATGGGTAGATAGACAGGCATGTCCTCTAGCACAGGCTCAGGACAGCGTGAATTTTGCTTTCTTGAATCATTAGAGAAAACCTTGGTGATGACATCTAGGAAGTGAGTCTTGAGCTTCACTGCCCTGCATTTTGTCCTGATCATTGTCCATGAAAATAGACTTTCATGTCACCATAAGAACAATCTCAGACCAAAGTCAGTTCGGGTATCATCATGTTTCAGACTGAAAGAGTGATGGGTAGTGCTGTGCTTTCGTGTTAACCTTTTCAGTGTGCTGTGATTCAGCCATCTGACATTTACCCTCCACTCTCTCTCAGAAAATGCACTATCCCTGAGAATAATTGGAAAAGGTCAAATTTTAGTGTTGCCTTATATTTCAAAAAATATTAATGTCATATTGCTGCTACTATCTGTTGACATGTAAAAGAATATATACACAAATATATGCATATATAATTTGCCAGGATGTAGAATATATAATATATGCATGTTATAAAAGCAAAGATATTCCTCAAAGTATTGTTATAATCCCAGGGAAAAACGTTATGCTGCAAATATATATATTTTTTTGTTTCTCTTTTCACTTGTTCTTTCTTTCTTCTTTTTTAATTTTAATGATTTCAACTTCTTTCTAGTCTCTATGTAGTATCTACCTCTTCTGCCAAGTTCTTTAATCCTAGAGTCTAGAATCTGGAGCCAGAACATGTGGGCTTGAAGCCCAGCACTAGCAATTATCAGCTGCACAATGTTCACTAAGTTTCCTAACCTTTCTGTGACTCATTGTTCTACAGGTAAAACACCTCGTGTAGAGCTTTTGTGAAGATGAAATGAGTTAATACACCTTAGGGTCAGAAAACAGTGCTCAGTATATGTCAACATCTAACTAATGTTAGCAATTGTAGAGAAAGAATTCCCTTTTCTGCTCTGTCTTAAACTTCATAGAATCTAATGAAACTTGGGTTTCAACTCGCGTTTCTCTGGTTAATTAATACATAGTGTTTGGAACACTGTTTTAAGAAGGATTCCAGGGTCCTCACAGGACCAGTGGGGTAGAATGACATTGAGACAATTAACAATGCTTGCCATAGACGTGGAATATTGGTTCTTAGGCTGTATATTTGCCATCATCCTTGAGGACAATGAATCATCTCTGAACATTATTTGGGAAAATTTCAAGACATTAATTACTTTTGATTGTAATATTTTTGTATCACTTTATAATAGTATCATAAGATGATTTGGGGCAGGTGCCATATTAGACCCCACTCATAAAATTTTTATTTAATACATATTGTAGTTATTTCAATGTGCTGGGTAATGCCAGTAGCAGTACTAAAAACAGAATACACGTAGTCGATTTATAAGCCACAGAAATAATTCATACAAGTTGGGTCCATAAAGCCTATTTTCGTGTATTCACCCCAGATAGCTAGACAATGCTTGAGAAGAGATTCTTCAACATCCACACAGGAGAAAGTGAAGCCTGGGCTAACTTGTTAGGTTTAGTTTGCTGCTACAGTTTATGGTTTCATTTTATTTTTTAGAGGATGTACCAAACCCATGCAAAAAAGTTTGGGTACTGCCTAGTCATTGGGTAGTTCCTAATTGATGTCTTAGAGTGTAAGCAACTTGACTCATTCATTTCATACTTTTTTAGAAAATATTTTTATTGATTTCAGGGAGGAAGGGAGAGAGAGAAACATCAAAGGTGAGAGAGAGTCATTGACCAGCTGCCTTCTGCATGCCCCTTCCCGGGATTGAGCTCACAACCCGAGCGTGTACCTGGCCAGGAATTGAACTGTGACCTCCTGGTTCATAGGTTGATGTTCAACCACGCAGCCATACTGGTGGGTCATCCTTTTGTTTAATAAGAAATTTATCCTTTGACTCAAGAAGTTGAAGTATGTAATGAATTAACCTCATGCCAGTTTTTCTTTATTAACTCATTTATGGGTCTAGCCTATCGAGTTTCCTCACAGACATGATCAACCATCATTCATGATTGGCTAATAGGTCAGTTAACCCCTTGGCTGGTGATAGGAGTTCATTTAGCCTCTTTAATGAGGAAGACACAGGCAGACTGTCCAATGAGTTGCTTCTTCCTGATGCTGTCCATTCTGACACCTAATTCCTTTTCCTCGTAAATCCCCAACTCAGTTGGGTTTGACCCTGAGATACATACAAGCTTTTCTCTCTTAAACCAATGACTTCTGACTTAAGAGCTCAGAGAGGCTTTTGTGAGAGGAGCAGTTAAGGCGCTCGATAGCTTTTTGAGTGACCATCCCTCAGGACAACTCAGAAGTCCTGAAATATTGTTTGCGCTTGGTAAAGTCATTTCCTATGTCACAGAATCAGAAAATATTTTTTGTCAACTTTCTCCCCTAAGCACTCTGGGCTGAGGTTGTGACCTTGTGGGAAAGAAAAGATTTCTTCCAGAGATTCACTCATGCCCAGAGTTAGAGAAAGAATCCAGACTTGAACTGCAAGCCATCTGTTGCTGGCTGCAACCAAGGAGACAACCTGCATCATCTCATTCCTCCACCACACAGAGACCAGGCCTGCAGCCTGCTGGTATTTTATAATATGTCATCAAAATTGCAAAAATAGTCATATCAAGTGCATTGTCAGAAAACTAATGCAGTGCTCAGCGGGCTCTGGCCTGTGCTTTATAAGAGCAGTAGTTCATGTTACTTTCATCCCAATGGCTTTTATGCATCTCCATACCCAAGGGAGTTCTTGGGAGTTACGGCTGCCTGGCAATACATGATTTATTCAATCATTTCTCTTAAAATGCAACTATAATCAGAACCCAGTTCCTACCCTCAAAGTGCTTTCAGCCAGACACAGGGGTTAGTCATGTAGCCTGTAAGCGCTGTAAACGCCCCAGAAGGAGCACC
>PVJC01053469.1:0-10818 GCA_004026665.1 Murina feae | reverse complement strand
AATCAACCAAGGATGTTTTAAGACCTTGACTACCACTGTAGCACTGGCATAAGTAGCTGAAAATGCATTGGTGTGATAATGTAAAATATGTCAAGAGTTACAGAGAGGATCATCCCCTTGAAATATGTTGTCTTTTAGGTATAAAACTATCAAAAGCAAGTTGATATAAAGCCCAGTGGCTGCTGTAAGGTATGCATACGCTATTTATCATTTTTAAAAGTAGCAAAATATATTTTAAAGCAAGTGCACTGCTAAGGATTCAGCATTCAGCTCAGGCTTGAATTCTTTGTTGAGGGTCATGGTAGAATCCCAGTGTTTGACTGCAAAGCACCTTAGTATTATGCTTATGAATAAATCGTGTCCTCAAGCCCATGCTGCTGGTCAGTGGCAGAGACTACAGTTGAACTCTCATGATCCTAATCCTCTGCTTTTGCCATGATCATATAGTGCATTCCTCTGAAAATCCTTCTACAACTACTCATGCTTACAAAGCTAATGTTGAACCTCACTCCTATTTCTTTTCAGATTGTAATACCTCTGTCTCAGGCTTTTTATATTTTTTATTAGAGAATTATAGTTAAAACCTTTTTCAGAGGAAAACAGAGCATTTCTTTTTTATTGATTTTAGAGAGAGAGGGAAGGAGAAGTATAGAGTGTCAGAAACATTGAAGAGAGAGAAACATCAATCAGCTGCATCCTGCACGCTCCTTCCCTTCCCCCCATCGAGGATCAAGCCTGCAATCCAGGCATGTGCCACGACCAGGAATCAATCTAGTGACCTCTTGGTTCATAGATCCATGCTCAACCACTGAGCCATACTGGCCAGGTAAGACAGCCTTTTCTGTTGAGCCCAAAACAATAAAATTGTAAAATATCTAGCCCATTACCATCTTCTCAGTCCCCAGCCAATGTTATTTCTGAGGATACAACCTTAAGGTACAGAAAAGAAAAAAAAGAGGTGGGGATAGAGAATGGTGAGTTCAAAGAACTATCACTAGATATCGTAAGCTGTTCACTTGTCTGCTGCCATTACCCTGGACCCAAAGATGGATTGGATGTCATCTTCGTACACTGAATGTCAACACCAACACTATGGGGCTCCTATCTTCACTGCCCTACTGCTGCCAAAGCTAAGATCATCCTGCTGCTGTGATAGCACAAATAAAGTTCCTTACATATATGTTCCAGAGCCTCTGGGATTCCAGATGAGTCTGGCAGATGTACACAAGGCCCCTGTCCCCGGCTGGAGACATGGTATCATTTTGACTTTTTTTGTTTTTGTTTTTGCCTTTTGGTAATAGTGACCACCTTACAAAGACTCCTGTTTATTAATGTGCTCTTATGCCTCCATGTCTTGTCAAGATCACAACTTTTAACTAGGATCCATGGTCTTTAAGGAGTTCTGAGTTCACTTCTCCTGTGTATGATGTACTTTTAGAATGATAGTAATAGATTGTATCAACTAGCAACTCAAAGAACAAATCTATTATTACACTACATGCAAACAACACAACAAAGTCACCTACTTTGCCACCGAAAAATTCAACTTCAACAAATTATTACATGCTCATCTCTGGATTCAATGATTCCCCAAAACCATGGCTTATATACCTCACAAATACAACAGCTTTTCAAGCATTTATAGGGCAGGATCCTTTTTCAATCTGCTCCAAATAAAGCAGACATTTATTGAGCATCTACTCTAGGGTCAGAGCGAGAGCCAGGAGTTACCATACAAAGCCAACGGGGGAGACTGAATCTGCAGAAACAATCTAAGAATACAGATCTGTCCCATTAGCCATAAATGATTTCATAAAATGATTTTCAAATAAAAAAAACCACACCAAGCCCTGACCAGTTTGGCTTAGAGGATAGAGCATTGGCCTGCAGACTGAAGGGTCCCAGGTTCGATTCCAGTCAAGGTCATGTACCTTGGTTGCAGGCACATCCCCAGTGGGGGGTGTGCAGGAGGCAGCTGATCGATGCTTCTCTCGCATTGGTGTATCTATCACTCTTCCTTCTTCTCTGTAAAAAAAAAATATATATATATATATATATTTTTTTTTAAATCACACCAAATTAAAGACTGTGAGGATAATTCTAATATTGGAAAAAAGAAATAATATTGACAATGAGAACACAAGCCAATATAGAAAATAGATGTCTTTCAGACATTTGATACAATCAAAATTAAATTTTTGAAGTCAATATGAAAAATTAAATTTTGCTGAAAATGGCATTTTCTAGAACAGATTGAGCTAGTCATTGCAAACTGTATTTTAAGAAAGAAGAGAAACAAGTTTTCTTTAAAGATTATTTTATATTAGACCTTTATTGTTGTGCTGCTCTTTTGCACTCAGATAATTTTCAATGTCGGTCTAAACAAAAATATTGCCTTCACATGGATCCATCTGATTTGACAGCATAATCCTTTTCACAATAACAATCAAGCTGTAGCTTGATTTCACCACTTAATTGGAAACTGTTTCCTAATGAAAAATATATCAAAATTGTGTCAATATAATTTTGGGGCAAAGTCATTTAACAATACAAGGTTCAACACCAACTCTGTACTTTGCAGAATTCCTCTGAAAATTGTTTCTCAGGACACCAAGCATTCTGTTTTCCTTTTTTACTTATTTGGTTTTTTGTTTTTTCCGTTTTGGGTTTTATTTTATTCCCTATTATCTTGTTAGTCCATTTCAGAAATCTTGCTATTTAATGCAAAGATGAGCCCTTGGTAATGGGAAAATGACTGCCACAATTTAATTTTAACATTTTTTTGAAAAAAAAAAAAGCTTATACTTTAACATTGAAGAATATGTTCACTCTAGCAAAGCTAAATATGTGGCAACTAAGAACCAAAGTCACTGATAATTTTAAAGAATTCCCGAGAGAGAGAAAGATATTAAAAGCATTAGTTTGGCGCTGGCCAGTGTGGCTCAGTTGGTTGAGGGTTGTTTCCTGCACCAAGAGCTCACAGGATCCATTCCCCATCAGGGCACATGCCTGGGTTGTGGTTTGATCCCTAGTAGGAGTGTGAAGGAGGCAGCTAATTGATGTTTCACTCTCATATCAATGTTTCTCTATCCTTTCCTCTCTCTCTAAAAACAAAAGAAAAAAATTTTAAAGTTTTACTTTGATCAATGTACATAAAACTATATCATAAAATTTTAAATTAGATTGTTATATTGGTTAATAAGATTATGTAGGTTTCAAGTGTACTATTCTATGATATACTAGGGGCCCAGTGCACAAAAATTTGTGCACTGGGGCAGTGGGGGGGGGGGTGTTTCCTCAGCCCGGCCTTTGCCCTCTCACAGTTTGGGACCCCTCTGGGGATGTCCACCTGCTGGTGTGCCTGGCCAGCCTGGGTGAGGGGCCAATGTCTGTTTGCAGGCTGGTCAAGCACCCCAGTGGAGACCCTCACCCCAGGGGGTGTGGCAAGCCTGGGTGAGGGGCTAAGGGCATTTTCAGGCTGGCCACAGCTCCCACTGACCCTCCAGGCCATCCACCTGGGAAGCAATGGGGTGGCGCTGGCCACCCCATAGGCTTCCCAGGAGGGAGCCTTGGGGTCCCCCGGCTAGTCCCATCCCCCCACCCCCCAGGCTTCTCCACCTGGGAAGCCCATCAGGTGGCGCTGGTCACCCCATCAGCCTCCCAGGATGGGGCCGCGGGGTCCCACCGGCTAGTCCCTGCCCCCCCGAAGGCTTCTCCGCCTGGGAGGCCGATGGGGTGGTGCTGGCCACCCGATCGGCCTCCTCCGCGGGGTCCTGCCGGCTCGTCCCCGCCCCCTGGGAAGGCTTCTCCGCCTGGGAGGCCGATCGGGTGGTGCTGGCCAGGCACTGGCCACCCGATCGGCCTCCCAGGAGGGGCAGCGGGGTCCCGCCGGCTTGTCCCTGACCCCCGAAGGCTTCTCCACCTGGGAAGGCATTGGCCGGCCCGGGGCGCCAGATGCCTTCCTAGGACTGAGGCTCCCAAGATGGCGGAGGCAGCAGCCGCACACTGGAGCTGCGGCCTCCACCATCTTGGCTAGGCTAATTTGCATACAGTCACTCTGATTGGCTGGTGGGCGTGGCTTAGGCCGTCCCGAAGAAACAGTTAATTTTAATATTACGCTTTTATTAGTTAAGATAATGTGTATACTGCATTGCATGCTCTCCACCTAAAGTCAAATCTCCCCCCACTATATATTTGACCCCTTCACTCTTTACTATCCCCATCCCTTCTCTCAATTTTTAATAGTAATTAGCATTTCTTCATTTTTAATAGCCTTTAAATTTTATTTAAGATTTTCAGAAAAGCTGTGGAGTCAAGTCAGTTTACAGATGCCACTCATACAGTTTAATAGCTTTTTCCTGTAGGGAAGGTCTCAGAGTGGAAAAGTTGAATACAGACCTACACAAAGGGGATGATAGGAGCCTGAAAAAATAGAGACCAGATGGTGCCTCCTAGTCCTCACAAACCAAGTAAACTTGACTTTACAGTGGGTGACAAGGTACTTCTATACTCCCTGTAAAACTGGTCAGAAGGGATAGAGGGCCTGACCTCAAGATACTATATGGAATCTGATGTCCCCAAATATATGAGAAACCCCCAAGGGTATAAGTCTACTTGCATCATCAAAGAAACCAAAGATGGCCAGGAAGGTGAAGGTAACTGCCCCGTAAAAGTTCCTGCTCAGCTCACATACCAGACTCAGTTTCCAGACTTGAACCTATGAGCGAAGGAGAAGTCGGTTCCTCAGTAGGAAGAAGCTAGAAAAACCATGATAAATGTTTGTTAAAATAATGTTCCAGGCCCTTCCTCAAAAATACCTATGGTCATTAACTTAGGAAACTGCATTTTGCAATATAAGTACCCAAACATTTTGAGAATTGTTGAATATAGGACTCAAACTGAGATTTACGTATTGGTGGACAGATCTAATACCAGAAATCTGCTCTTACCATTACCCCATGTGGTCCTTTGCCAAATCAGAAAAGAAAACTCCCTCATTTCTTGCCTTTTTCTCTCCCTCTTATTTTCTCTCCTTCCTGAGAAATACTTTTTTTTTTTTTTGCATCTTAGTGTTGTTCTGTTTAATCCTAGATTCAATGGATGTGTGTAGAGGTAAGAGAAATTAGCAGTTTTGGGAAGTGATCTTGGTTCCAGCACTGTATTGAGTCTTTTGCATATATTCTATTATTGAGATCTCATCAGATATAATAAAAGTGTAATATGCAAATCGACCAAATGGCCAAACAGCAGAACAACCATCCGGACAACCATCTGGGACCACGCTATGATAGTCACTAGCACCAGGCCAGCCAAAGCAGGTGTGATGAGATTGGTCGGGGGCCCAGTCATTGCCCCATGATTGCCCCGCAGAGGGAGGCCCAGGCCACTGGCCAGTGGGCTGCAGTGGGTAGGTGGGCCTCCCTCTACGAGGGAAGCATGGGTTCTGGATGCCAGAGGGAAGCAGTGCTGGAAGCCAGGGGAAGGAAGGCCTACTCTTACACAAATTTCGTATCAGGCCTCTAGTATTATACAAGCAACCTAAGTGTTCATCAATAGGTGAATGGATAAAGACGTAATACACACACAGTGAAATACTGCTCAGCCATAAAAAATGAAGTCTTGCCATTTGTGACATGGTTGAAACTTGAGTGTATCATGCTAAGCGAAATAAGTCAGACAGAGAAAGACAAATACCATATGATTTCACTTATTCATGAATCTAAAAAACAAAACAAAAACAAATCAAAACCCAGACTCATAGATACAAAGAACAGAGTGATGGTTGAGAGAGGGAAGGGTGGTTTCAGATTGAACTGATTGAAAGAGAACAAAGAATACTAACTTCCAGCCATAACTTAAGTCATAGGGATGTAATGTACAGCCAATAATACGTTATACAGTCAATAATATGTTAACTTTGTACAATGACAGATGATAACCAGACTTACTCTGGTGATCACTTTGCAATGTAAACAAAGGTTGAATCACTGTGCTGTACACATGAAACTAGGGTATTTGTGCCCATTACTTTGCAATGAAAATAGGTGTTATGTGCATCCATTTATATCTGTGTACTTATGTCTCTTTAATTCAGTTTTGGAGAAGAATCGGTTTCATACTGTATACTTCTGCCCAACTTCCTTGGAAGAAAGGTTTTCAGCTATTCTTTTAAAGCTGTCAAGGTTACAATGTATAAAAAACCTGAAGCATTCTTTAAAATAATTTTTAAAATACGAAATCTTAGGTTCATTTTAAACTAACCTATATAACTGCTTACCAATTATATAAAGTTATTGCAAACACACTAATGATACCAGGAAGCACTGCGATATGCATGAAGACATTTATTAGCCACTTACCATTATTCTAGCTTGTGCTATACTCTGATCTTGTCAGGTTTAATAGCCTTCTGCTGCCCTGATAGGAATGTATCCAATTGTATAGTCACAAAATATGTCTCAGGTCATTAAAGGGAAAAGCCCTTATTCTAGCAAGTTTTAATGTATTCTCTACTCCGTTTCAAGTAAAGCTAAAGAAGATGCATAAACACAATTTTGTTCATGTGGGAGATTTTTTGTTATTGTTATTAAGATCTCTAGCCATAACTTCTTTAGACTCAATGGTCTTTTTTCAAAATTCTCTTCTGCAATTTATGTGTGTGTATGTGTGTATGTGTGTGTGTCACTGTTATAACAAGTTGAAAATAAATCATGACACAATGCACAGAATCTTCCTTCTGTTAATTAAAAAACCAGTTCCATTAAAACAGCTCCTCTGAAAAAAGAAAATCCTGTCAATATTTGTATTAATTATCCTTTGCTTCTTTTAAAACTAGAGAAAATCACATTCAAAAGAAAAAAATTACATTGTCTATTTTTACTTTTTATGCTTATGTTCTTAAATTATTTCAAAATGTTATAATAAAATTTTATTTAAAGCACAGGAAACAGGGAAAATCTTTGCGGAAGAAGCAATTTTTAAGCATTGGTCTTAAAGACCGAATAGGATTTCAGCAGATGGAGATGGAAAACTACAGAACACAGCTTTTGAAAGATGATCATGATAATAGTTGCTATTTACTGATTACTTACTTTGTTCCAGTAGTGCTGTTTGCTTTTCATTACACTTGTATTTTTAGAACACAAAAGTCAGGTAAAATTATATCCACTTTACTAGTTAGGAAACTATAGTTATGATATAAGAAACTCCCAGAGGATCACCCATTACATATCTGAATTGTACATATAACATGCAGAGATTTAATCCAACACGCAAAGATTAACTATCTACCTAACAGAAAGACAGTATCTTTCCTCTGTGAAATATGAGATCATTGTCGTCAGTATGGTGATTTTTTCATTTGTTTTTTTTTTGCAAGATATAGATATTGTGCAATAGTGATATAGAGTCTCCCTTTTAAATAAAAATTTTAAATATAAAAATTAATCTAAGGATTCCTGACCCCTTAATATTCCGTGTTCGGCACTAATCATAGTTATCTTAAAGCCCAAGGTAGTGCCTGGCCTTAGAGAATGAGGCAATTCAGCATCATAATCAACTTCACTTTAACATTAACTCCTGACTTTCCTTGAAAGAAGAAAATCCTTTGAGAAACTAAATGTGTCCAGTTTACAAATTGTTGTTCATGATGCTACCACAGCTGTTCAAAGAGATGCAACTCTGTCCTAGCATTTGGTATTTCTGTGGACTTTGAAATTTTTATCAATTTTTGGAGACCCAGCCTTCAGGGGAAAGACACTATATTATTCTGCATTTGACAGTGTTCTGAATCATGGAGTTTAGATCATAGGTCTTCGTCATAAAAAAAAAAAGCTAAGAAAAGGAGATGATTTTCTCATGAAAAGGAGTTTGTAAACTATTTTGATAAGTATGAAACTTATATATCAATTTACCTTCACATACTACTTTGGATATGGTATTAGAATATATACCAGACCTACTCAAAGAAATCAAAGTCTTCAGTCCTTTCTAGGGTTACTCAGTTTTTTTGTATAGTTGTTTCACAAAATGCAGAAACTGCTGGACCTTTCCATTGCTCACTAAGGAATATACTCTACTGCTCTGAATGCAACTATGTGAGAAAATTTCTAAACTGTAAAGTATAAAGTTATTCATAACAAGCACAACAACTCAGCTATCACCAATGGGGTATGCTTATTGAGTACCTAAGGATTACCTGTGCAAATCAGGTCTCTTAGACTGAATATTTGCATCTGAATGTCACCTAAAAGTCTTCCTTAGTCACAAATTGGTCTGGGATATCAACAATTAAATCTTATATTACTTGCTTAAATTATAAGTTCAGGAATCTTGGACGTTTAAAAAGAATCCATACTGTCCAACTGGTATGGCTCAGTGGTTGGGCATCAACCTATGAACCAGGAGATCACAGCTCAATTCCTAATCAAGGCACATGCCCAGGTTGCAGACTTGATCTCCAGTGGGGGGAATGCAGGAGTCAGCCAATCAATGATTCTCATCATTGATGTTTCTATCTCTCTCTCCCTCTCTCTTCCTCCCTGAAATTTTTATATATATATAATCAACCCATACCATCACAAATGGATATCATAAGTAAAAATAACTTACAAGGAAGGTGGAAGAGGGTATAGTGAAGGTAAATGCTGATGGAAGGAGACTTGACTTGGATGGTGAATACACAATACAATATACAGATGCTTTGTTGTAGAACTGTGAGCCTGAAATCTGTATAATCCTGTTAACTAGTGTCACACCAGTAAATTCAATTTTGAATAAAGAAAATAATAAACAATTTCACTTGAGCTCTCTCTCTTTCCATCTCTCCCTCCCTCCATCTTTATCTTTCTCAAGCACACACACACACACACACACACACACATACTTCTGGAAGAAATAGCTTCTAAAAGACCAAGAGAAGAAAAACTGATGTCTGAGCAACCAGGGTTTGAATAGTTCATTTTCAGAGGTTAAGGAATTGACACCATTTAGTAAGCTGTGACATCCAAGTGTCAAATGCTACCTTCAGATTTAAAGAAGCAACAAATCGACAAAGCATGGAATTTTCTTCCATAGATACAGTGAGTACTGCAGTAAAACCTTATGTAATGGCTGAGCCAAACAAATGTGATATGATATCCCTGAGAGTAACTTGATTATGTAACACAGGAGTTTCAGAAACCAATAAAAAGATCAAAAGGAAACTGATGATGTAATCTATATAAATAAAATAATTTCTATCTCTAAGTGACTGTTTTTTAATAATTTCGAAACAGTACTGCCAAGACCTTAAAGAGATGAGATAACTTTTGTCTTGCTTGCCTTATTTCATGACAAGTCTTCAATGATTAAATCTGAATAACAGTTGGAGATGGATATGTCATTGGTTTTTAATGAGGCCTAAAAACTAAAGGTGTTCTTTCATCTAGAACAAAATTTGTCATTTATAATCATAATCTTACTATGAAGAAATATGTTCAAGTCAAAATTTTAATAAATTTCCCTAGTCCACTTTGTCATAAAATATTTTAATTACTCTAGAACGTAATAGAAATGTAATAGTGGCATAATTTCTGAGAACTTACTACCTTGAATCTCAATTCAATATGTAAAATTTAATTTTTTATTTAAAAAATTCTGAAAAATCTTTAACCAATATTACTAATTTAACTGGCTTCCAACTCTGTATCAATCACTTTATTATAGCAAGAATAAAAAGATTTGAAATGTAAATTACAATTAAAACTGTCAAAAGTATTTCTAATCTGAAACATAACAGAAAGTTTGTAAGAACACCTCAAGATTGTATTTGAGTGCAAGCTGTGGAGATGATGCTATTCCTCACCAAATACACTAGTTTGTGTTCCTCACAAATGAAGACTCTTGTACATAATCCAACATAGAAACTGAAATAAAGAAATTAACATACATTACTGATACTATGCCTTTTGCTCTGTGTCCTATCAGGAATCGCAGGATTTAAACTTATTCCATTATTGATAACTAGTGACCCAGTGCACAAAATTTGTGCACATTAGAGGAATCCAACATGGCGGCATAAGGTAAACACCGTAAATGCAGCCGTGAACAACTATTTCAGAATATCCATGAAAAGAACACACGGACACCACTCACACCCACAGGAAGGCTGGCTGAGTGAAAATTCTACAACTAGAAAGAGTCTGAGACTCAGAGGAGCGGCGGAAGCAAAGTACAGAGGTATGGAGGCGCGCGCACGGGGCTCGGGGAGAGGGCTGGCACCGGAGAACGCAGTTCTTTTTCAAACCAGAGGGAACCACAAGCTCCCAGCAGCTCTGAACTCCAGTTCCAGGCGAGTTTCTGAGGACCCAGACACCCGGAGAAGGGGAACTGACTGGCACCGGGAGGAAATCCAAAGCTGGTTTCTCTCAGCGTTGCTTGCAGCAATTACTATGGGACACAGAGACCCCGTGTCTCTTAGCGCAGGGCTGAGAAGCACCATAGCTACTTGCTCCACCCTGCCCTGCAGACTCCCCGAGGCCCTGCCCCTCCCAAGCTGCGTCAGAGGCTTTTGCATATAAAAGGCTGAGTAGCCTAAGGCAAAGGCTAACTCAACACCTCCTTAAAGATACAGGAGCCAAGATCGCTTTAGCTATTCGAGGTCTTTTTTTATTCCAGATGAATTTTTGGATAGTTCGTTCTAAGTCTGTAAAATATGCCGTTGGTATTTTAATGGGAACTGCATTGAATTTATAGATTGCTTTCGGTAGTATGGACATTTTAATGATGTTGGTTCTACCAATCCATGAACATGGTATATTCTTCCATCTGTTTAGGTCT
>PVJC01053468.1:0-10818 GCA_004026665.1 Murina feae | reverse complement strand
CGATCACTGCGAGGGATTAACCTCTAAGCCACTTGGTTATGAGAGTCAGCTGTGTCTACAGTGGGAGAACTTCTGTGCTGGAGACACCCTTATGGGGCAAGAGTTGTTTCAGTGGAGCTTTTATGCTCACTGCATCTGCCCCGAGTGTGTTCCTTGTGGATCTGTTTTGTTTAGGTTAGTCCCACTCTGGCCATTGGGTGAGGCTGGCTCCTGTATCTTTAAGAAGGCGTTGATTAAGCCTCTGCCCTAGCTCTGACGCAGCTTGGGAGGGGCGGGGCCTTGGGGAGCTTGCAGGGTGGAGCAAACAGCTATGGCGCTTCTCAGCCCTGTGCTGAGAGACACCAGGTCTCTGTGTCCCACGGTAATTGCTGCAAGCAATGCTGAGAGAAACCCGCTTTGGGTTTCCTCCCGGTGCCAGTCAGTCCCCTTTCTCTGGGTGTCTGGGTCCTCAGAAACTCGCTTGGAACTGGAGTTCAGAGCCACTGGGGACTTGTGGCTCTCTCCGTTTTGGAAAAGAACCGCGTCCCTCGGCGCCAGCCCTTCCCCGAGCCCATGCGCGCGCCTCCGTACCTCTGTACTTTGCTTCCGCTGCTCCTCTGAGTCTCAGACTCTTCTCTAGTTGTAGGATTTTCACTCAGCCAGCCTTCCTGTGGGTGCGAGTGGTGTCCGTGTGTTCTTTTTGTGGTTTTTCTGAAATAGTTGTTCACGGCTGCATTTACAGTGTCTACCCTATGCCGCCATCTTGTTTCTCCCCCACCTCAGTGTGTTTATTACAGCACCCACCGTGAGTATGGGGTGCCCAGGAGATACGACCAACTCAGCAACACGGACATGAGCAAGGACATTGTGTTCTCATAAAGCGATTAGGTTCTTGCACGTTTTCATGGCGATCAGTCGGAAAATACAGGGAACAGAGAGAGCAAGTTGATAGCCCTGGGATTCTGCCATCCAGGAGAGGACTTGCGTTGTTAATGCCATATAGTTTCCCAGGCCTTTGGGATGCAGAATGTCCAAAAAAATGTATGCACTTAGTTTCTAATACCTCAATTGATGCTTCTTTCTTTTCAAATTTAACCCATTGGCATTAAAAATTATGCAAAGTGTATATAAATGTTTTTGGTCCACCCTGTATGTATCTATACACACACGTACGTACATTATAGATACCTACATAGATACATAAACTGCGTTGCGAGGGCATGGTTGAGAAACAGGCTAGCCACGGGAGAGGCCCCGCGGAGAGGCAGCTGGAACAGGGACCCCGAGCAGGAAGGCCCTGGCGTGTTGAAGGTGGGCAGGTGGAGGGAGGGAGCACCACAGCTGGTAGGAGGGGTCCGAGAGGGAGGGAAAGGTGGTCCCTGGGGTTCCTGGCTTTGGAAGGCCTGACTTTGAGTCTGGTGAAACGGGGGGATTGGAGGCTCTGAGCAGAGGAGGGCAGACACCTGCCTTGGGCCTGAGGTTCCCAGTCTGCTGGTTTGGGCAGAGAGTGTGGGTGGGCAGCGTGAAACGGGGGCACTCACGGAGGCTCCCTCTCTAATGAGCCAGAAGGGTGGGTGGTGACTTGGCCCAGGGAGGTCATGCTCAGTGGGAACAACAAGATTCCGGGCAGAGCAGGTGCGGGGAGGAGGAGCACAGGGGCCCCGCAGGGCGTGCAGGTCTGGGCCTGGCATCGGATCGAGGTGGGAAAGCTGCGGGAGGGGCAGTGGTGGACGTTTTCCGTGTCAGGCCGCTGTGTTCAGAGCGCCTGCTGGACTGATGGAAGGAGCTGTTGCGTGGGAAGTGGCTCAGTGAGTCTGGGATCTGAGCGGGGAGGCTGGGCCCCAGAGGAAGGTCCTGACATGCGGTGGAGGATGGGTGAGCTGCCGAGGGCAGGGAAGACGAGCAGGCAGGAGGCTTCAAGGCTGGGGCGACGCCTGCAATGGCCTTGGGGTGTTTCCCCAGCAGGTGGAATGGACTCGCTGTACCCTAGTCTGGTCTCTCTCTAATTTTTAAATCATGGCCAACTTAAAAGAAACATTTTCTGTGGAATTACTGACTTGGAGAGGCACTTTACTTGGTCTTCAGAAAGGGTGAGCTTTCGTAACCGTGTTGGTCCTTTGTGTTACTTAGACAGAAATGCAGGTTCTCTGTTCACTGTCTGTAGTTCCAGTCCGAGGCGTGTTTCCTTCTGTCGGGACATGTTACAGAGCGGAGCCCGGCCAGGGCCCTGTCTGGGTGTGGACAGGGTTCCCCCCCACCACCCTGACCTTCATTTCCTGAAAAGCCTGGAAGAACTGCCTTTGGATACATGAGTCGGTGTGAGTGAGTTAAGGGGGTGCTAGTGGCTAGAGTGCCCCAGTTCCCGTTGCCGCCACTTGGAGTGACCACATGTCAATCCGCCTTGGAAATGAAGACACTGAACACAGGAGAGAGTCCAGTCTCTCATTGGCCCTTGTCCTTGAGCCACGTTCCCCCTGTCCCGTCAGTAATCCAGCAGGAAGTGACCCGCCATCGGCATCCAGTGGAGGCAGCGCGTGGGTCACCGTCCAGCCGCCTGGCCCCTCCGTGGTCTCGGCAGCACGTGGTCCCAGAAGACTTTCTAAAAGCGTAAGCCAGCGTGCAGCTGCTTTGCTGGCTGCCACCACGTCTTCCCACAGGATCGGGTCAATAGCCATTGGGTAGAAAGTGCAAGGAGCAGACTTCAGCTGCGGACTAGCCTTTAGCGCGTGGGGTATGTTCTAGGGATAGGTTCTCTTCAGTGTCTTGAATTTGCCAGAGAGAGAAGGAGAGCGAGAGCGAGAGCGAGAGCGAGAGCGAGAGAGAGAGAGAGAGAGAGAGAGAGAGAGAGAAGTATTCAACGGAGCAAATGGGGTGCATTAGACTTGGGTAAGTAGAGGGTGTCCCCAAAATGTAGACACACTCGATTATAAAGCTAGTGTTTATAAACATATGGCTCATTTTCAAAATTTGAAAGAATCTACAGAAATGAATACTTTTTTTGGTCAACACCTGTTTTCAAACGGAAGGTTGTTCTGGTCCAGGCACTGCTGATAACGCAAAGCAATGGAATCACCAACATCAAGAAGCATTTCATTCAGCATTTGTGCGCCCTCCATTCGTCAGCTGTGCTGGTTTTGTTCTGTAAGATTTATACCTTTTATGTGTCCCCTTAAGAAGTCTAGTGGCACTTGGGATCATAGATCATACACATTTTCTTTATTCAAAGCTTAGTCTGGTTTCACCCATTATTTCAAATCAGTTAAACCTGAAAAGGGGGTGGAAATTGAGTTATCGGCTTCTAAAGTGTATATGCATTTTTGGGGCCCCCTTTATCTATTAAACGAGGCTTTAAATAAGCTAGCAACGGCCACCATGTTTCTTCATTCACAGCCTCTGTTAGAAAAACGTGACTGAACCTGGGATTCCGAAAGCAGCTCCTGCTTCTGTGGGAAATGACGGTGGCTGTGGGACTGGGGTGGGGGGTGTACACGCGTGTGCACATGTCTAGGTGGCCTTTGAAGGCAGACTCATAAGATGACAGTTACCATTGTGAACGCAGAGCTTCCCCCGGAGTTACAAGCACCGAGGGGTTGCCAGAATCTCTGCACTCACCATGGAAGAATCACACTGGATGACAAGATCTATTACCCGCTTCCTTCTCGAAGCTGTCATGGCCCTGAGGGCAGCGTGGAGGTGCTTAGAAGGTTGGTTGTTTGCCCGTTGCTGTGGCTCAGGGTCGAGCACAGTCCTGGACACCTAAAGGTGCAGGTTTCCATCCCAGTTCAGGGTGCATACGGGAGGCAACTGATCCACGAGCCTCTCTCACATCCATGTTCCTCTCTCCCTTTCTCTCCCCCTCCCCCCCTCCCTCTCTCTCTCTCTCTCTCTCTTTCTCTCTCTTCCTCCCTCCCTCTAAGAAATGTCAATGAAAACATGGTTTTTAACAAGTGATTGGCCACTTTAAGGAGGGAGAGAGAGCATTACATGCAGTGGCTTTGGGACGCCAAGAGGATGGCGGGCACCTGCTGGGAGCTGCGCCATCTCAGTAGATGGCAAATGGGACAAGCTTGCCGTCATTCCAGGCTCTTGTGTAAATGTAACTATTTTGTCTCAGGTAACCGTCTAGGAAGAAAAACCTTGTTCCTGGCTGGAAAAAAAATAATGAAAGTATTTTGTGGGCGAGAGAACAGATGTCAGTGCGTTTACCCAGCCGGCGTCCGCCGGGGGTCAGGAACAGCCTCTGTCCCGGGTTCTTTGTGGCCCAGGTCCCTGCGGTCTTCTCACCGAGGACGTCCCCTCGGACCGCAGCTGGATTTTATGAGTCTGTCTCAAACGTGAACGATGTTGCATTTCTGCAGCCTCGTAACAGTGTCCCTGCGACCAGGGGCCGCACGCTGCGCTTCGCCAGCCTGCAGGCCCCGATCTGCACCTTGGCCAGCTGATGGCTGCCCACCGCAGCCTTCACGCGCAGGTGAGTTGACGGCCCTGCAGACAGCGCGCAAGGAAACGGTTCCTGCTCATCAGGTTTCCCATCGGAGCCACGCAAGGACCCAGCCGTAGAACGATGAAGGCCAGAGCTGGGAGCGGCAGGAGTCACCCTGGTCTCTATAGCTCTCCATGATCATTTTGTGTCTCTAAGTGGGGGGCCACCCTCGCCCACAAGGGAAATGCCCTCCGACAGAGAGTTTTCTTTCTTCCTTACAAAGGGCCAGAGGGAGAGGAGCCATAGCGGAGGGCAGCAGGCCCCTCGTCCCCCTCTCAGTGTGAGCCAGAGACCTGCTCGCAGGGAGAAGCCGGCTCGGCTCGCTGAAGGCTGCACCGCTGGGGGAGGGATGGGCGACCTGCTCCACAGGCCTGGGAGAGGGAGGTTGGCCCGGCTTCCGGAAGCCGAGGGGGTCCCACAGGCCCAGCTCCTGACCAGGACCTGCCACGCTGCCTCTGTACCCGGATGCTCACTCTTACCTGTGGAAGCCTCCATTTCCTCACCTGGACGTGAGGCTGGGGTTTGACCTGTGATCTGCAAAACCTCGCTGAGCGCTGACCGTGTGTGGTTCCGTGAGGACGGCCCCCAGCATGCGGGGAGCGCTCCGTGTCCTCCTGCTTCTGTCCAGAACACAGGCATCCCTGCAGCATGCCACAGCGGCCATGCCCACTGCTTGCTTGGTGCCCTTGAGGAAACCTGCAGCTAAGAATCTGGCCGGAAGGAGAGCGTCAGCACTGGGCACACG
Source organism: Murina feae (assembly GCA_004026665.1). Lineage (NCBI taxonomy): Eukaryota > Metazoa > Chordata > Mammalia > Chiroptera > Vespertilionidae > Murina > Murina feae. Next base: position 5,611 of record PVJC01053468.1, on the reverse strand, counting down.
GGGACCTTGTGAGCAAGTGCCTTCCTCGCAATGCTCCACGAGGCCCTGGCGCCCGACCGGCCGCTCGGTGCAGGGACTGGGAGGGCGTCCCCTCTGCAGACAGACACGCCTTGTTGGCCCTGCCATCCTGCGCCGCTGCTTAGTTTCACTGTCCCACGCCCCGCACTCTCATCCTCTGTCTCCCTGTCTCCGTCTCTGCCTCACACGCTCTCTCTGATGCTCACACCCACAGCGGGAGGGGAGGAGACCACTCCCAGGACCCACCGAGCCGTGCACACCCCTGGCCAATGGGGAGGCCGGAGCCTCCATGCCCTCCAGGGACACGGGTCAGTGGGGCAGGTGACACGGGGCAGTGGGTGCACCTTGGATGGGCACAGTCAGCCAAGGAGTGGGACATGGGGCAGTGGGTGCACCTGGATGGAGGGGGATGGGTCTAGGAAGCCCCGCTGTCCCTGTGGAGGTGCAGAGGGAGAGGAGAGAGGCTGGGTGGGGGGGGAAGAGCACAGAGGTGGCGCTGGACATCCCACCAGGGCTGAGCCAGTCCTGGGGGCTGGGGGTTCGGAAGCAAAGGAGGAGTGAGTGTGGGACAGCGACAGCCAAATACACTCATCACTCCTGGGCTCTGAGGCCAGGGACAGGGCGGGGAGGAGTAGTCGGGAGCAAGATCTGTGGGGAGAAGGGCAGGAACCTCAGGCCCTGCTTCTGAACGCCCATCGCCCTCCCATCCCCTGCTCATCCCCATGCCCGCCCCGCTCCTCGCTCAGTTCCCGCCCATCCCCAGCCCACCCCCGCCCTCCCTGGCACAGCTTCCTGACAGCCCAACTTCCTGAAGCCAGCATCTTCCACACCGTGTTCCTGCCCCCGACAGGGAGGGGTGGGGGCACTCCAGTAGCGCAGCCTGGGACTGAGAGGAGAGTGTTGTTCAAACTCCAGCGTGACGCCGTGTGGGTCCCCAGGGAGAGAAGCTCAACGTGGGGACCCCGTGACGGTGGGGCTGACCTTGTTGGCTTCCTGCCCAGTCAGTTGGCAGTGGACAGAGGCTCCGGGGGGGGGGGGTGCCTGGTGCCTGGTGAGAACCCCTGACTTAAAATAGCTTCTGGTCTCAAATTTCAGAGCCATGCGCAGGAGCGATGGGGTTCCAGGCCAGCTCTGGCCGCCCAGGGAGACACTGTGAGGCCCCAAGGCGAGCTTCTCACACAAGCAGCCACCCCCGAATTGTCACTAAACAGAGGGGCCTGCTCCCCACTCTGCAGAGCGTCCCCTTCTTGCTCTCCTGTTGGCTCTGCCCCTTGGAGCTGGGCTGGACCTGGGGCAGGACAGACTCAGGGTTCCAGGCTGGTTCCTCCCGCCTCTCGGAGGCCCGGCAGCCGTGGGGTGAGAAGCACACCTTTTGGTTAAAACCGAAGGAGTTAGAGAAGCTGAGTGGCATTCTGCTAAGAGGAAGGGCGGTGGGTCTGGCACAGGGGCCCAGGGCGGCAGGGACTGCAGTGACGTGGAGGGCGGTCCTGGCTAGGAATGAGGGCGGGAGACAGACAAGGGCTGCTTCCCAGCAGGTGGCACCCCCCCCACCCGAGGATACCCTGTCTCCCAAAGAACCTGCCGAGTCTCCCCACTTTCTCGCCTGGTGAGAGCAGGCGGACCCTGTGTCAAGTGCGCGTCCTTGTGCCGCGTCTGACCTGTCGCCCTTGCTCGCCTGTCCCCCCCCCCCTCCCCGGCTTTCCTGCCTTTGCCTCTGACCAGCGCGGAGCTGCTCCGATCTGGGGCTCGGACATCCACTCCACCGCAGTCTGCCGTCGAATCGGAAAAGGCCTGAGGAACGGTCCCGTTTGCTACTTGGAAGTCTAGTGCGGCATTCAGATGCTTTTGTGGAAAATGGGGCTTTAGAGGAGAAAACCCTTCAGCAAGCAAAGCAAGGAAATGATATTTGATCTCTCAGAAGCCCTGACGGTTGGTTTCCTGCGTGGAGGGGGCTGGACGCTAGACACAGCCGGCGAGGCGAGGTGAGGAAGCAGGAATCGGGGTGATGGTGGGCCGGCCGTGGGGCGGCAAGGGCTGCCCCTCAGAGAGAACCCCCCCCCCCGTTAGTGTGACTTCCCCGTCTCCTTCCCTGCACCTTCCAGTTTGCTGTTGCCAACATTTTATTTCTTGAAGAAGGAAAGCAAAAAAAAACAAAACAAAAACAAAAACAAAAAGCTGGAAAAATCCACAAACACAGACATGGCTGTGTGACGGCGGGGCTGGCACAGGATCGCACCGTCTCCGGGCAGAGGCCCCGATTGAATCTCATCAGTCACGGGGTAGACGTCCCCGGTGCCCAGCCAAATCCTTCAGTTACAGATTCCCAGGCCGTACGCACAAAAGCACTTCCTGACGCCCATCAGCGCCGCACAGACAGAGCCTGTGTTCCTTGGGGTGCGCCCTCATCACCGAGTGCGTTCCCCTCTCCCTGAAGGAAGCGCGTGTTTCTGGGTCAGCGCTGATTCTGTACAATCGGGATAAAAATACTCGGGAAGCGGTAGGATGATGTCATCCTGGAAACGTTAGTTTTATTCTCAGCACCTAGAAGAAGCTGCACTAAGACCGGCATCCGTTCCATGAGGGACGGTGCTGCTACTCGCAGCATAAACACAGGACAGACTCATCCTCGTCGGGGGCGTGGGCTCCCTGCTCCGCTGTCCTAGGTGCTGCGAGGAGTCTGCAAGGCACACGCATTGCCTCACAGCGTGGGCAGTTTTCCTCTGGCGGCCGAGGATTTTTCTCTTACTGGTTCAGCAAATACTGATTCCCTCCTGCTCTGCGCGGCGAGCCAGCCAGACAGGCCCCGGGGCGGAGGGGAGGTGTGCGAGTTCACAGGCTGGCCGCGTGGACGACGCTCACCACAGAGGCCCGAGAAGGTGCAGGCCGGGGAGGGCACGGAGGAGGGAGGCTGGCCCTTTGCAGTCAGCCTGTGAACTGGACACCAGTGCCAGGCGGGCGCTGCCCCGTCCCTCAAGCACGCGTCCTCGCCGGTCTCCGTGACCTCTGGGTCCCCGGGGCGGGATCCCAGGGCTGTCCCCTGTGTCCAGCAGCGCAGGGGACCAACTCTGGTGGCCTCGGATCTGCCTCTGCCCACTCACCCCCACAAAGCCTTCATGTTTGCTGCTTATTCGGCGCCCGGGGCCGTGTTGCAGAGCACGTGATGGGCAGGTCCTCGCCAGCAGGCCCACTGCGCTGGAGCCGGAAGCCCCGGGGAGGACCTTACTGGAGGCGGGGCTAGAGGAAGCCGCTGGTGCTCCTGCCACTGAGTAAGGACGTGGCAGCACCCTCCCCCCCATCGATGTCCATTCCCTTTTGGACTCTTCTGCTCTGCGAGAGCCTGGTTCTTCACTGAGCACCCACATATGCCTCAGGAAGTTCTGCTCAGATGGGCTGAAGGCAGTTATGTTACTAGTGGGGAACTTCCAGGTACAAACAGCGATGTAGCCAAAGGAATGAATTGATAACGGCCAGCTGGAGGCCCTCCCCCTGCAGGAAGGGAGAGATTTTGAGGCAAAAAAACCCTTGTCTCTCAAGTTATGTAAGTCAGTGCCGCTGGGTTTATAGTTACAATCTGCCCCTAACGGCATCGGTTGACTCAGTGCTTTTGAGCCAGACCAGGGGCCCCTTTGGGACTGTCAACCCAACTCACGCCCCATCTCGCCCAGGCCTCTCCCTCTCTGATCGGTTCACCGACCTGCTGTGCCCAGTGGGGAGGGCAGAGTGGCGAGTCTTTGCGCACACTGCTCTCGGATGTTCGTTTATTTCCTACTGATTTGCCTGTGTTCATTCCCTTCCCCGCGTCGGCCTCCATGGCAGACACCCCAGGGAGCCACACACTCGCTCTGTTCAGCTCCTGCCGGTGTGAATGGGTGTGAGCCAGAGCGTTTCCTAGGTCATTTCCCCAGCGTGTGCTGCCAGCGTCAGGGTTTGCGAGGAGCAGTTCTGCTTCCCCATCGGCCAGTAGTGTTTACTGGACGCGTGACAGAGACCGTGTCGAGTATCTCGGCGTCGCCTGCCTTGGTCTGAGTCACACAAGGTTGCGTGTTTTAGGAAAGAGAATGGAAGGAGGGTGCCCCCTGCTCCCAGCCGTGCTCATTGGTTCCTTCCTGTGCACGTCCCTCCCAGGTACGGCCCGTGGTCCCCACTCAGGCGTGTGTCCCAGAAGATGGTCCGAGTGACATAGTAAAGGGTGTGCATGGCCTGTGAAGGAGGCGGGACACAAAACAAAGCCCTGCCAGGATGAGCCTGCTCGTTTGCAGATCCTGTGAACACACATGTGAACACACATGTATATATGTGTGTGTGCACTGGGTGTGCAGGCATCCATATGTGAGTGCATGCATGTTCCTGTGCGTCCATGTGGTCATCCATGTGCATGTGCATTCATGTGTTTGCATGTATGTGTGTGCTCACTCGCCACTAGGATAAGACCGTTTTTAGCCATTTACGTGAGCACATACTCTGAGCCAAGGTGTGCCTGGATCTGTTCAGGGGGGAAGGAGAGGGTGACTGAGCCCCTCTCCAGCTCATGTGACATAGAAACTAACTTCTGAAGGACAAGAGGTGGCAGCTGTGAAGGGAGGGGAAGGGGACATTCCGAGCAGCGTCAGGAGAGACCGTGGGGGTGTGGGAACCCCTGGCGGACCGGGAGCCTTCCCTGTCTGTACCCGCTGTACCTCCTGGAGGCTGTGTTGGAAGTGTAACTGGACAACCAAGGGGTCCAGGCTGCCTGTCACTACCTGAGCCAATCGAGCAGAGGCAGTGTTGCATCATAAATGAGCATTTATTCCAATCCTGCTGGCAGCATGGGAGAGCGGCAGGTGAGCCACACAATCTGCTCTGCAGCCCCCATAAGCTAGCTGCTTGTATGGGGTAGGACAAGGGTTACATGGGGAAGTGGGGATCACTGCGTGGGGAAGTGGGCAGCGGATAGTCATCGCAGGTGCCAGCCATGCGATCTGGGGGGGTTGGTCACAGAGGGCGGTGCCTCCGAGCGCCTCTGGGACCAGGCTATAGGCAGTAGGGGCTGGGGCTGCCAGGGGCAGGCGCCTCCACCACTGGACTATCTCAGCCACGAGGTTGCACATCTTTCCATGATGAGGCGGTTCTCGGGACAGGAGGATGGTCTGCATTCATGTGAGCGCCTGGGTCCTGGGGGCGTGCAGCTCCCCACGAGGCGAGAGCGTGCTTTCTCTCATCAGAACAGAACCGTCACGGTGAAGAGCAGGATTAACATTTCCTGTAACTGTAGCTGGTTCTAAACATGCTGTTTCTGCCCCTAGCACCCCCACGGCTTCTTCCAACACCTCATGTCTGTGAGCTGAGTTTTAGGGGGAAACCTCATCCTGCTGCACTGATCTGCTTCTGCCCTGAACGCAGTTCCCAGGAATGGAACAGCGAGCGCAGGATCTTGGGTGGTGGTTCCCTAACTTGTGGAATGTTGTTTTCTGTCAGTTGAGAATTGTCAGGAGAACAGCACATTCTTCACAATTCCTCAAAACTGTGATTAAGGCCAGAGGGGAGGAGGAGGACACAGGTGCAGGAGGAGGAGGACACAGGTGCAGGAGGAGGAGGACACAGGTGCAGGAGGAGG
>PVJC01053467.1:0-10892 GCA_004026665.1 Murina feae | reverse complement strand
CGTGGCCACCCAGACCCACCCAGGAATCCCAGTGGCTGGGCTGGCGGGCCCTAGACCAGCAGGGCTGTGGACCTGGGAATCAGGGGCTGTAGCCAGACAGACCCACCCGGGAATCTCCAGCTGCTACCCTGGCCTATGCTGGGCTGGGGCCATGGCTGCCAAGGAGGGGATGAGGGGGCTGGAGCCATCAAGGACCCTGCAGGCATTGCCCAGCAGCACCTGCTTGCCCATCTCCGTAGTGTGGAGCAGACAGGCCCGGCAGAGAGCAGAGAACCAGGTAGGGTGGATCCAAGCCATCAGTAGCACTTCTGAGTGCTCCCAAATTGGATGAAGTCCAGGTCTGTCTGAGGGACCTCCCCACTTGCCCTCCTCCTCTCCCACCTACACCCTCATGCCAATTTACCCATGCACGAATTTCGTGCACCGGGCCCCTAGTATATATCATAAATATGCCAACATAGAAATCAGATTCAACTTACTGATTTTGCTGATAAAGCGGGAGAAGAGGTTTCTTTATTTGCCAGGTACAAATTACTTTTGTTTTGACAATTGTAGACAAAGGCCTGTATCATAAAATATAGTGGTAATATTGATTCATGTCTTTATATTTTACTATGAAATAACCTTTATTGAAAAAAATTAAATTAAGTCTGGCTATTTTAAATAATTTTAACTCATATCTTTTTTTATTTTATGTTTAACTTTCTCTCTTTTTTACATTTAATGAGATCAATAAGTATTATATCAAGGAATACTTTCCATAATGTCAGCGCACTCAACACAAATTGGTCTTTTGGTAACACTTACAAGTTTCCTGTTATTCACAGGTGATAAACTTTCCTCGAGCTATCCAACACAAAGAGAATAATTTTCATTAATAGTCATTTGACATTTGTGTATATGCAAAATGTTAAAATATAATATATTAAATATATAATCTTTGACAAAAATGTTACCAAATGGAGTTTATCCCCTTAAAATGAATCCACTTCAGAAAACTGTTTCAGTGAAAATGTGTGAGATTAACACAGATGTATTCCTTTATCTGATTTACATATTATAATGTCAAGCCATTGTTCCTTTTTATCTTTTGGTACACCAAAAAATATCATTTGATAGAAACTTACAGTACTTAAAGAATCACTCATTTTCCTGAAATTCAATTAGAATAAATTGGATATATGGGAAATATTGGAATATATATATACATATATCCCTCATATATGTATACATATATCCCTCAGTGGTGGCTAACAGTTACTTGTTCTTAAATATTTATTGAGCTGCATATTTACCTTTTCATGCATTTCAACATGCTTAAAAGTATTTTTTGATTGATTTCAGAGAGGAAGGGAGAGGGAGAGAGAGATAGAAACATCAATGATAAGAGAGAATCATTGATCAGATTCCTGCCACACACCCCCAACTGGAGATCAAGCCCACAACTCAGGCATGTGCCCCTGACCAGAATCGAATCCAGGACCCTTCAGTCCACAGGCTGACACTCTATCCACCGAGCGAAGCCAGGGAGGGCCAACGTGTGTGTTTTAAGAATAATTTTGAAGTCTGCTATAAGGACATTAAAGACATGGTTCTTTCTTTAAAGTATCAAGGCATCCTCATATTAACTTCCTAAAGTAATTGTATGCTCTTTTGTCTATCCACTCTGACTCCTGCTATGCTTTCTCCTTTGAATTGATCGTCATTAATTCATTTAAAGTATGTATATATTTATTTTTTTTATTCTTAAGTTACTACATATGTGTCCTTATCCACCCTCAATGCTCCCCGCTCCACTCCCCATTTGTGCCCTCTCCTCCCTAGTATCTGTGTCCCAGTGATCCCACTTCTGGGAATATATCCTAAGAAACTAGAAACATCAATCAGAAAGCATACATGCATTCCTATGTTCATAGCAGCATAATTTACAACAGATAAGATTTGGAAACAGCCTAAGTGCCCATCAGCAGATGAGTGGATTAAAAAACTGTGGTACAGCTACACAGTGTATGCTGCTGTAAAAAGGAAGGAACTCCTACCATTTGCAACAGCATGGATGGACCTGGAGAGCATTATGCTAAGTGAAATAAGTCAGTAAAAAATATATATATTTTTTAGTATTTTCTGTACATGGGTACTAGAACCATGTGGAGAGAGTGGTAATTAACAGTGATATGGCCCTGTCGTAATTGTAATGAGCTTATATTTCTGGTGCCTTTTTGACATTTCCAAATCTTAGGGAAATGACTTCTAAAATTCTTTATATAACTAATACATAATATAACTAAAACTTTATGTTTTAAAAAACTGGCTAATGAAGGATCATCATTTTTCATTTTACTTGCCAATCATATTAAATTCTTTCCAGAAGTTTAATTGGACAAACATTTGAATAGGAATTAAATAATCACAAATACAATTTCTTTGCACCATTCTTTTATTATTATTTTTTTAATTTCTAAAAGACCTAAGCCTCTTCCTCATCCTATGACATTTCCTTATCCATCCAAGTGCTAATATGATTTCTATCATGGGTTTTCATTTAAGACTAGAGGCCCGGTGCATGAAATTCATGCATAGTGGGGAGTGGGGGATTAAGTCTGTCCTGCACCCTCTCCAATCCAAGATCTATTGGGGGATGTCCAATTGCCAGCAATTGCTCATCCCTTTCATAATCCAGGACCACTGGCTCCTAACCACTCACCTGCCTGCCTGCCTGATTGCCTGTAACTGCTTCTTCCTGCCTGCCTGATTGCCCCAACCCTTCTGCCTGCCTGCCTGCCTGATCACCTCTAACTGCCTCGGCCTTGGCCTCAGCCACTGTGGCTTTGTCTGGAAGGATGTACAGAAGACATCCGGTCTATTCGGTCTAATTAGCATATTGCCCTTTTATTAGTATAGATCAGCGGTTCTCAACCTGTGGGTCGCGACCCCTTTGGGGGTTGAACTACCCTTTCACAGGGGTCGCTGAATACATCCTGCATATCAGAAATTTACATTATGATTCATAACAGTAGCAACATTACAGTTATGAAGTAGCAACAACAGTAATTTTATGGTTGGGAGTCATCACAACACGAGGAACTGTATTAAAGGGTCGCGGCATTAGGAAGGTTGAGAACTCCTGGTATAGATGTTCTCTCTGCCTTTTGCCCTAGAGATGCCCCAGTAGGTTCTTGACACTGTGCCCTGTTTCATTCTGTTTCTAAACTCAATTAGAAAGTCCTTGAGCTGTATCAAAGAAAACGTTTACTGGGCAGGTCGAACTGGTAAGGAAGACTTCTTCCAGGACAATGCAATGAGGGTCCAGATAACTCAGGTCCACTGTAGCCTAAGGCTGAGGGTTTCAGAGCCTGGGGTGAGCTATCGGAACAGCCCTAGCAAATATTAATGGGGGAGGTTAAGCAATGGAATTTAGCCATCTGTGTTTGCTATTTGGTAATCATCCAAGTCAAGCTTCCAGCCTTCTATAAAGACCAGGAAATAGAGGCAATATTTTTCTTAATGACTGCATTTCAAAGGGATAGCTCCCAAATCCTGGAGAAAGACATTCTAGGTTGCACAACTGGCCAGAGGCTGGGAGAAGATTTTCATTCCAAAGTAGCACAGAAAGTATTTGTATTGCAAGTTTCTAAAGTAAGTGCTCTAAGAAAAGAAAGGTCAGTGATGCAGTCAGGAAGAATCCCATCTAGAGTTCAGTCGAGCTGAGGGGAACCTGAAGGCACTCTTGGTCAGCTTCCATAATGGATTCTGTCATGTCTGTGGAAACATCTCCAAAATGGTTAATGCCCCACTTTATTCTGAACCCCAGCAGTTCTCTACCTGATTTAAATTAGAATTGTTAAAGACAGAAAAATAAATATTTCAAAAGTGATGATATCATTTGATCCTGTTTGGAATAATCTCACAGATAATAATAATTACAGAAGAACTAATTGTTAACTACTTAGCAATCCTACCACTTAATTAAAAATGGAGTGTGAAGCTCCTGTACACTGTGGGATGATATTAAACCATATAAAATATGCTGTGAATTAGCTGTTTTTTTTTTTCTTTTTTTGGGGAAAAAAAGGTATAGGAATTGCAAAGCCATTTTCCAAATCCCCATCTTCTATGTTTAAGAGAAGGAAGACATTTCAATCCAATTAGATAGGTCTTCAAGGATCAGAATGCCAGCCAGAGGGCATTTCAAAGATAGGACATTCAAAATCCACTGAGGGTAGGACATGGTATCTGACAAAAGAAACTAAGGTAGTGAGAAAGAAAATATGTGCATTTGACATAACGGTTCATTCTCTTCAGGGAACTGAATTTGGAAAGCAAGAAATTAGAACTCATTTTACTGGGAACCTCAGAGATTTATTCCGTATCTCCACCACAACTAGACCAGTAGTGAATAAATAATATATAGTGAACAGTGGTTGATTTTTCTTTTCACTAGAATAATACAAGGCTAAATGGTTGATAAAGACAAATGTTAATATAAAAGTGATTTGGGGGAAAAATTGTATTATTGAGGTCCGAGACTCAAAATTGATGATAATTGTAGGTAGAAAAGGACCTCAATGTTGCTCACACATTTGTGGTAACATATACCAATATTATTACAACATTATAGGGTCAAAAGAATAATAATACTATTTAGGTTTGGGGTACTATGCCAAGTCAATAATTACTTTAAATCTCATAGCAAAATACTACATTACAAATTTATAAATAAGGTAACAGGTATGGGGAGACTAAATAACTTACTAGTAGTCACAACACTAATATATTTTTATTAGTTGTCAACAGTTGAGAGCACCTTGGCTATCATACTGAATGCATTGGTTCTTTGAATTCCAACATACCAAATATTTATCTTGAAAAGCGAAGTAAATCTGGATCGTGTTAAAACTTGACACTGAAGCCCGTCTCCTTTCTCCCATGTCCTACAAAAATTCGAACAGCCATTCCCCTTATTTCTATAGTTATCGTATAATAAAAATCCAAATTACTTTGCACTATCATTTCTTTTGAGACCTACCATCACCTCATACCTAGATTAGCCTCCTTGCTTCTTCCCCATCTCTGTGGTTTACACCCAATTTCTGAGGCCCTGTGCAAAATGAAAATACGAAGAAGAGAAGGGAGACAGCTATCTCGGCTTCCCCAGGTAAGCCAGTACCTAGTTAGCAGTGTACCACCTAAATGCAGCCCCCTCAGTGAACTCGGGCAATACCAGAAGAGCAGCACAGCAAACACAAAATTTGTTGAGAAATAACACATTCTTATTGCTATAAGCGATTAAATTTTGCATGTGTTTCTGCATGTATCAATAGATAAGATGGGGTTTTCTAGGTATAACAGCTTTTTCTTCATGAGTTTTTTTTTTTTTTTGAAGCCCTCCCATAAATTTTCTTGCTATATCTTTTGAATTTGTGTTTTGCTATGTTACATTTTTTTTCCCCTAACAAATGGCAATTATTGGGGAGGAAAAAAGCCAGAAACAGGTGTAAAGGATTACAGAGTAATTGGATGTGTGAAGTCCCATGTGTTTTCTGTTTTGATTTATTTCTCCCGGTCTGAAAAAGTTTCACAGCAACGTTTGTAACTTAACCCCAAGCTTCTCTCTTTCCCTTTGATCTCCCTTAGCTGGGCCTATTGAGAACTGAAATTTGAATTTTATTGTTTCATTGTCAACGAGAATTTTCTCTATTTCAGAAGAAAAGGTTTGAGATTCAAAATTCTGAGTCTATTTGAGAAGTTGTTTTCTCAAAGGATCTCTGTCTCTTCTAAAGCAAACAATTGGATCAACATTTGAAAGGAAAACCTATCAAGGTTTTCAAATAGTAAAAGTGATTTTTTTTCTATTTTTCAAACATATTTTTCCTCAATTAGAAAGAGAATCAATTGTTAAAGTTATGATTGGCCCTAGACATTATTCCTCTTTGTTTTTTAATTTCATTCTGATTTACAGGTATCATAGCTGGGTAAATCCTCATTTATAATTTCACTTTAAATGTTGAAGGAATGATATGGGGGGAGGGAGGATGGTGTTACTATGATCTTAATCCAGGAAACCAATCTCAAAGAGAGTACCACTTAAAGTTTCAGTAGTTGTATATGACTTCTCTTTTTTAAAAAATATATTTTTGTTGATTTCAGAAAGTAAGAGAGAGTGAGAGAGAGATATAGAAACATCAGTGATGAAAGAGGATCGTTGATGGGCTGCCTCCTGCCTGTCCCCGACTGGGGACTGAGTCCACAATCCAGGCATGTGCCTTAGACCAGAATCTAACCCGGGACCCTTCAATCCACAGGCGAACTCTCTGTCCACTGGGCCAAACTGGCTAGGGGGGTATATATTCTTGTGATTAATACATATAACAAACAAGGAGGGCTATAATTTGAAAAAGGATCTCATCTGCGGACAATTTGTAAAATTAGATAATTGAGGTATCTGGCCTCATTATAGACAAAATTTTTAGACTTTATTTAAGAATTTATTGAAATACTAGAGGCCTGGTGCATGAAAATTCATGCACTGGAGGGGTCATCCTCAGAACAGCCAGCCGCCTCTCGCAGTCTGGGAGCCCTCAGGGGCGGGAGGCTACAAGGTGATCAGGGGAAGGCGATGCCCCCATCACAGCTCTGCTGCTGCTACTGCTAGCAGCACAAGCCTCAGCCGGCCCTGGTCACCTGAGCCTTGAGCGGTCCTGGGCGGCCGGAGGGCTGAGGGGACCTGGGGACTCCAGAAGCAGGCACATGGCAGGGCTGAGGGGACTGGGCGCCGCCATCTTGTGGCTGTGGGCACCACCATATCTGAGGGTGTAACAGTCAATTAGCATATTACCTCCTTATTGGCTGTGGGTGCTGTCATCTTTGAAGGTGAGTCAGTCAATTAGAATATTCCTTCCTTATTGGCTGTGGGCACCGCCATCTTTGTGATGGCCTGAGGATCGATTAGCATATTCCCTCTTTATTAGATAGGATGTGCCTAAAATGCAAACATTGATTACCAAAGGATTACATTTACCTTAGGGAAAGGCTAACTCCCTTCCTTGGAAGGGGTTCCCAGGACTCCTGAATACCTTCAGTCTAGTCATCAGAGCTGGCCGCTGAAGTTCCAGAGAGAGATTTCAGCTGTGGGGGGTTGCCACTGAGAATTCTGGGATCTAAACCCCAAGATTGCCCCCCAGCCCAGAGCACCAGAACTGACAAAGGTGGCCATGCAACATCTGGCTGTGGAAAGAAACAGGGTTGCTGTCTGCCAAGAAGAGACATCTGGAAATGCAGGCACCCTCTTAAAGGGCCAATACACAGCATTTTGTGCAGCTACTCACGTTGAGTTTCCTCAGAAGAGGGAGGGAGAGTGGACTGAAGCTGTGTGAGCAAAAACCAGAGTTGAGGGCTCTGGGGTTAGAGCTCAGAAGGCAGATACTCCAGTTTCCTGTGCTGAGCCATTCCCTCATACTGCAGCGGACATGAGCCAACACAGAAATAGCTGTCTGGTGTGACTGAATTGCAATTATACCTATTTCTTTATCAGATCAATATTTCTTTTGTCAGGTAATATATTTATTTTGTAATATGTTAGCCACCCTTGCCCTGGTTGGTGTGGCTCCATTGATTGGAGCATCATCCTGTTTACCAAAGGATGGTAGGTTCGATTTCTAGTCAGAGCACATACCCAGGTTTCAGGTGCCATCCCTGTCAGAGCGAGTGCAGGAGGAGTGCAGGGGGCAACTGATGAATGTTTCTCTCTCTGTATCTCTCTCTCCCTCTCTCTCTCTCAAATTAAACAAACAAGAAATTAGCTGCCCTAAGGCAAGCTTCCAAAATGATTTTCTTTGCCTTTTTAAAAAATCTAAACTTAAACTTTTAAAAACTTGGAATCCTAAGGAAGCAGAAACATTGGTAAACTGCTGTTAAAATCAACATGATTAATTCATCCACTATACGGACCCAGGTGTATTCTCTGAATTTTTTGTATCGATTTATTTTATTTTTGGGTTCATATTTCATGGCCTTTATTCTCAAGGTCACATCACTTGTTAAAGCTTCTCTGGGTCCAGTCATATGGAGCAATGTGGACATCAGTTGTCGTATTCCTGGAAGGTGCAGTGTCACCTTATAAAGCATTTTCATAACCCAGTGCAATGGGGAGATCTTATAATTCAAGAAAATGTGCAAACTGCGCCTCTCATTTTTTTATGTGTTTTCTTTCTTCAACTTTTTTGCCCATAATTAGTAATATTAATGGTCCCAAAGTGGCCTTTGCAGACTCCTAATAGCCTCCAAACTTAAATAGATTTTATTAGCACCAGCCATGTGAAAAATACTGCAGTATTTGGTGTTTTAATGAAGATAAGTAAAACACTCTCCCTTTCCTCAAACACTTTTAATTTGGTAAAAAAAGAAAAAGTTGAATGTAGGTAAATAAATCAAGTCAGACATCAAATAAGTAATAGCAAAGAGTGGCAAACAGTGCTAAGTAGCATAGCCCAGGAAAACTAGATATAGATGTTGAGTTTAACTTTTTCTACTCAGTGATATTAGATGGTTCCTTGGGAGGATGAAATCATTCTTTTCCCTGTTCTCTCTTAGTCCATGCCTTCATTTGGAATTGTGCTTCAAATATATAACCACACACAGGTACACTGTATACCATGTTGAGCATGGTTTTACCGGCTGATTCCCATTATTGAGGACAGATGTTACACACACTTAGTTTCACAATTCTGACATCTTTGCATTCGTTAGTGTTCATCCATTAGCACATATCCCATTAGCTTTGCATCATAGAATTGACATGGAACTCTACAAGGTTATTTATTCACTTCACATTCTATCCCTTGATAGTCACATCCACATCAATAGATCTGTGAAGAATTATAAAATACCCATTTTCCTCAGCTCTTTAGTTTACAAATTAGTGAACAGCGACCTGATGATTTATCTAGAACTCTAAATTACCTTTCCATACTCTCAGCACAGTGTATTTTCATGCTCTCAGATAAAGTCTTTTCTTCTGGCTGATCAAGTCCATGAACTCAAAACCTGGGTTTCTAAGAATAGTTAGAAAAGCTACAAATGAGGAATGTATGATGCACAGTAGACATATTTCTTCTATACTTAAAAGAAGACTGGTGAAATAATAATTTTAGTACTTATAAAATGTAACTATTAATTGATACATCTTTATAAATAGAACTTATCCTATCAAATAAAAGAGTAATATGCAAATTAGGCATCACTCCGTCACAAAGATGGCCGCCCCCAAGGCCACAAGATGATGGTGCCCAGTCCGGCTCAGCCCCACCAATGAAGTGGTCAGGCCTGTTAGCCAGGCAGGTGGCAGGGGATATGGGAGGCCTGAAGGGCAGAAAAGGCAATCGGAGGGGCCTGGGAGTCCCCTGCCCAGGCCAGAGGCCTTCAGGCATGGGCAAGGGCAGAGCTGATGATCGAAGGGGGCAGGGGCAGAGCTGGTGATCGGAGGGCTATGAGAGTGCCCCACCAGAGGCATAAGGCCTGGGCAGGGGCAAGGCTGGAGATCGCAGGGGCCTGGGCTCCCCAGAGCCAGCGATCGGAGGGGCAGAGGCAGAGCCTGCAATCATAGGGGTCTGGTCACTGGTGGAGCCAGCAAAGCAGGGGTCTGGGGGTCACCTGCCCAGGCCTGTAGCCTTGGTCAGAGGCTGCAGTGGGGCATGGTTGGAGCTGGCAATGCAGGGGTTTGGGGGTCCTCTGCCCAAGCATGTAGCCTTGGCCAGAGGCTGCAGTGGGGCATGGTTGGAGCTGGCAATGCAGGGGTTTGGGGGTCCTCTGCCCAAGCATGTAGCCTTGGCCAGAGGCTGTAGTGGGACAAGGACAGAGCCAGCGATTGCAGAGGCCTGGGCTCTGTGAAGCTGGCAATCAGAGGGGCTTGAGGGTCTTCTGCCCAGGCCTGCAGCCTCAGGCAGAGACTGCAGGCCTGGGCAGGGGCAGAGCCAGTGATCACAGGGGTCTGGGAGTCCCCTTCCCAGGCCTGCATCCTCGGCCAGAGGGTTAGTGTTAAGGTCCATGCCTACTGCAGAGGAATGAGGAAGAACCATCACACATGGAGGCCCGCTGACCTCCCAAACCTTCTTTCACAAGCTGGCAATCATATTTCAGGATCTACTAATAAACTTGAAATGTCCAGAAGTTCAGTTTATCTGCTCACCCGTCAATAACAAATCTCCTGGGAGTCTGACCTATGAATAACACTCACACAGTATTGATGTATGAATCAGAGGGATGATTTATTAATTTAGGGCAAACATATCACCAATAAATCAAATGTAATATTTAACTTAATTGGGCCATCCAATTTTTCTCTATTGAAGAGTTTACATGGAAAATAGCATTATGACTCAAGGGCAACTTGTTGAGCATTTAACCAGAGTGTAATATTTAGCATGTTTTTAAAGGTGTACAATTGCATGGTGAACCAAAATGATTTCATGAGTTTATATGTCTCAAAATAGCTGGTCCAAAAAGTCTTTGTATCTGGCTCTGGGAGCTAAGAAGCCTGTGCCAGAATATAAATGGAATCTCAACCGACCTAAGTAGCTGAGATTGGTCGAGGTGATTTAAATGATAACACAAGCTCCTTTTATCTGGTGACACTTTGCAGACCATACTTTGGATTGCCCTAGTAGAGAGCACCATCTCACATGAGGCAATGGAGGCACAATGATGATAATTTCCAATTTTGCACCTGTTTTGCCAGCCTTCCCACTTAAAATCCTTTACCTGGCAAGAACGTCCTTTATCAAACAGGGTAATTGGAAAGGATTAGTAATATTGTTTTATCATTGCAGTCACATTCCCGACACACTTTCCCATAGCTACGCCAGTTTCATGCAACCTAATGTACGCACTTGCCAAAT
>PVJC01053466.1:0-10817 GCA_004026665.1 Murina feae | reverse complement strand
CCCTGGAAGGGACCTGGGAAGCCGCCAAGCAGGCCGCCAACTCTTTCCCACTCACCCGTCCCCTGCTGCCTTCCTTTCCCACTTCCCGGTGCCGCCAAAGGGTCTGGGGAGCTGCCAAGCAGGACCCCGGCCCCTGCAGCCTTGCTTTCCCGCTCCCCGGTGACCCGCAAAGTGCCTGGGAAGCCCACCAAGCAGGCCACTGACCCCCTGCTTCCTCTTTCCCGCTCCCCGATGCCCCTCCAAGGGCCTGGACAGCTGCTAAGCAGGCCGCCGACCCCCTGCCACCTCTTACCCGCTCCCTGATGACCCACAAAGGGCTGGGAAGCCCACCAAGCAGGCCGCCGACCCCCTGCCACCTCTTACCCGCTCCCCGGCCCGCCACCTTGATTTCTCACTTCCTGGTGCCCTGGTGCCACTTCCAACTGCCAGCATAGGTAGGCAGTTGCAACAGAACCTTTGATTTGCTCTAGTTCCGTGGCTGTTGGCCTCCATCTTGGCTGGGTTAATTTGCATACAGCCACTCTGATTGGCTGTTGGCCTCCATCTTGGCTGGGTTAATTTGCATACAGCCGCTCTGATTGGCTGGTGGTAACGGTCACATTTGCATGTTTCTCTTTTATTATATTAGATATGTTTAAAATTTTCCATAACACAAAGTTTAAAAAATAAACCTAGATTTAAAGACTGATACATTCAATATTCTGAGAGAAAAGTTAATGTAACAACTATAGGGCATAGATTATAAATGTAACAGATGTTTAGGTGAGGGAAGTATTCAGATTCAATATACATTTATTGTGTGCCTACTCTGTACTAGACTCGAGTTCCTCATCTATAAAATGGGACGTTAAAAAGTCTGCTTCACCTGGTTGGTACTAAGAGGAGATAAGTTATTATACATACCGAGAATTTAGAATATTATCTGGCCCTGGCTGTTGTGCTCATTGGTTAACGCACCAGCCTGTGCACTAAAGGGTCACAGGTTTGATTTCTGATCAAGGACAAGTATCAGGGTTTCATCTTCTACCCAGCCACTGTCAGGGTGCATGTGGGAGGCAACCAATCAATGTCTCTCTCACTTCCCTCCCCTCCCCCCTTCTTTTTCTCCTCCTTCCTTTCTCTCTTCCCTCCCTCCCTGCTAGTGTCTGGGCTGAAGCAAAGGTACTCAATAAATGGTAGCTTTAATCAGTGGTTCTCAACCTTCTGGCCCTTTAAAACAATTCCTCATGTGGTGACCCCCAACCATAAAATTATTTTCGTTGCTACTGTAATTTTACTACTGTTATGAATCGTAATGTAAATATTTGATATACAGGATGGTCTTAGGCGACCCCTGTGAAAAGGTCGTTCAACTGCCAAAGGGGTCACGACCCACAGGTTGAGAACCGCTGTTTTAAATAACTATGCAATAAATATTAAGACTCATTTTATTGCTGAGAAAACTGAGGCTCAGTGTCCAAAAGGTCACTACCAGAAGAGGTGGAGCCTGAATTTCAGAAGCATCTGCCTACCCTCAGGCTGAGTTCCTCTGGGCTTGTCACAGGCAGAAGAGCCCTGTGACCACAAGAGTAGGAAGAATGAAGATGTTAGGGAAGAAATAAGCTATGACGCTTTGAATAAAGAAAAGGAGTAAGGTAAGGCTGAAAGGAGTAAGGAAGAACACCGCCCTGGCTGGTGTGGCACAGAAAGGTTGCCAGTTTGATTCCCAGACTGGGCACACGCCTAGGTTGCAGGCTCAATCCCCTATAGGAGGTATGCCGGAGGCAGCCGGTTTAATGTTTCACTCTCACATTGATGTTCCTCTCGCTCTCTCCCTTCTTCTCTCTCTAGAAATCAATTTAAAAAATCTTAAAAAACAAACAAAAAAGGAAAAATAACACTCAATACCTCAGAAATGCCATTCCAATGAATTTCAGGGCAAATTCTTCCATAATTAATGACTGATTCCACAGCTGTCCTTGGGGTCACTGATTCAAGTAAGTAGCCATAGGGTTTAAGAGGGAACTATTTTAACTCTGCTTTCCGTAATAAGGATTCTGGATTAAAGCTTCAGTTAGTTAAGTTTGTGGGTCAGTCTCATAAATTATTTTCTTGGCTGGATCCCAAGAAAGCCGGGCCATTATTCCAGCAATGAGGTGATCAGTTTTGCATTCCTACCCAAATGGGAGACTTCTTCACAGAGTTTGCAAGTCATGCCTATAAAATCTATAAACTGGGATGCTCAACCTTACCCTAAAATCTGTTCTCGTGCTTTATTTAGGGAAACTACAGTGTTGGAGACGGCTGTCCAGACGACACCCAGAACACACTTGCACCCACAGAGGAGACCATTTCTCCAGTAAACTGGTAGACAACGGTCAGCTCTAGATTTGCTGCCACTTCTACCACCAGAGCTAGGGGAGCACCTTGTGGTGGGGGAGCTATGAGAGCCCAGGAAATTCCTATTCTGACCTGGCAATTCTGTTCACATGATGAAGGGACACCACCGACGAGCACATTCCAGAGGCCTTTGTGGTGGTGCAAACAGAGGACTGGTCATGGCCTGAACTTTGCATTCAAGTCCTGGCCCTTTGAAGGCCACAGACAATCATTTATCTACTTGGCCTCCTTGTTTATGAAGGATAACAGAGAACTTCACTGCACCATGAAAATGAAACATGTGAAAGCTAGACAAAAGGTTGACTACTTACACAATTATGCAAGCCCCTCCCTTTAGGCCGAACTAGATCAGCTCCTGCAGAACAGGGATGTTGAGGGTCTCGAACCTGTTTGCCCCTAGAGGCAGAATGCAACAAGGCCACTGGCCTGTGCATTGGTCAGGCCTGGGTTTGATTTCCGACTCTGCCAGATTATCTTCAATTTTCCATAGTCCTAGCAAAATAAGCCTTGTCGACCCCTCACTATCTTGGCTGATTGGAAAACAAAAATCCACAGATAACCGGGGAGCCTCATTTTGCTTTAGAGTTTCAGCCTCTTTACACGAAAATGTACTACAACGGGCTGATGTGAACTTTCTGTATTTGAATTTTCTCCCTCATCCTTTTCTCTTTCTTTCTCTCCTTGCTGGTATTTAAATGATAATTAACAAGCCCCTAAAAAAAGAGAGAAGAAAGAAGAAGGTAGAAGATACAGACAAAGGAGCCTAGGGAAGATCTGCAACCGGATCATCAGCTTTCACAGAAACAGCACTGACTTAAAACATCAGACAGAGCTAAGGACCATATGAGCCTGGTCTGCCTGACATCAGCGTGCTCTTCTTCATAAGGCCACAAAGCAAGGTTCAATAAAGAATTAGCCATGCCCAGCTGGTGTGACTCAGTGTCCGAGGATCGTCCCATGCACCAAGAGGTCACAGGCACATGCCTGGGCTGCAGGCTCAATCTCCAGCAGGTGGCATGTAGGAGGCAGTTGATTGATGTTTCTATCACTTTCCCTTCCTTTCTCTCTAAAAATAACAATAAAAACGTATTTTAAAAAAAGAATTAGCCATAATGAAGGTGGGGCTTTGGGGGCAATCAGATTTGGGCTCAAACCCCTGGCTTTGCAATTTATTCACCCCAAGACCTGAGGCCAGTTACTTTATCTTGGATTTAAGCCTTCGTCATCTCATTAGTAAAATGGGAATATTAACTAACACTGTGGGACTGCCATGAGAATCAAAGGATATAAATATATATTTATTTCTTTAGTTTTCTTTTTTAAAAATCCTTATTGTTTCGAGTATTACAGATGTCCCCCTTTTTCACCCCCATTGCCACTGTTCACCCAGTTCCTGCCCTACCCCAGGCTTTCACCATCCTGTTTCCTGTGTCCACAGGAAATACATATATGCATGCAAGTCCTTCAGTTCAGGTCTTCCCACCACTGCCCTCCGAGATTCCTCAGTCTGTTCCATGGCTCTGGCTTTATTTTATTCATCAGTTTATTTTGTTCATTAGATTTCTTGTTCGTTAATTTCTATTTTTAGATTCAACTGTTGAAATATATGTATTTATTGCCATTTTATTGTTCATATTTTTCTCCTTCTACCCCTTCCACACCCTCCTCTTCTTCCTTCTTCTCCCCCTTTTACCCGTGCCCCTCCCCCCCTTCTTCTTAAAGAAGACTCTTCAACATTTCATGCAATACTGGTTTGGTGCTGATGATCTCCCTTTAACAGTTTCTGTCTGTGAAGCTCTTTATCTGACCTTCAATCTAAATGAGAGCTTTGCTGGGTAAACTTGGTTGTAGGTCCTTGCTTTTCATCACTTTCAATATTTCTTACCACTTTCTTCTAGCCTGCAAAGTTTCTGTTGGAAATCAGCTGACAGTCATATGAGTGCTCCCTTAGATAACTACTTTTCTCTTGCTGTTTTTAAGATTCTCTCTTGGTCTTTAACCCTTGGCATTTTAATTATGATGTGTCTTGATGTGGACCTCTGTGCTTCCTGGACTTGTAAGTCTATTTCTTTCACCAGGCAGGGGAAGTTTTCTGTCATTATTTCTTCAAATAGGTTTTCAATGTCTTGTTCTCTCTCTCTTCTTTCTGGCACCTCCATAATTTGAATGTTGGTACACTTCAAGTTGTCCCAGAGGCTCCTTACACTATCTTCATATTTTTTTTATTCTTTTTTTTTTTTCGCTCTTCTGATTAGGTGTTTATTGCTTCCTCATATTCCAAATCGTTAATTTGATTCTTGGTATCCTCAACTCTACTGTTGAATCCCTGTAAATTATTCTTTATTTTAGTTAGTGTACGCTTAATTTCTGACTGGTCCTTTTTCATGTCTTGAAATTCTCATTAAGATCCTTGAAAGTCTCACTAAGTCCCTTGAAGCTCTCATTACGCTCCTTGAGCAACTTTATAACTGTTATTTTGGATTCTGCATCCAGTAAGTTTACTTGCACTCCTTTCATTTGTGGTATGTTTTTTTCTCCTCCATATTTTGGCTGCTTCCCTATGTTTGTTTCTATGTATTAGGTAGAGCTGCTATAGCTCCAGGATTTGGCAGAGTGGCCTTGTGTAGTAGGTGTCCTGTAGAGACCAATGGCTCAGCCTCCCCAGTCACCTGAGCTCGTCACTCTAGGCGTGCCCCTGTATGGGCTGTGTGCACAGTCTTGTTATAGTTGAGCCTTGATTGCTGTTGTCATCACTGCAAGGAATTGATCTCCAGGCCAACTTGGCTGTGAGGAGAAGCTGCAACTACACTGGGGGATCTGCTGTGTAGGAGACACCCCTATGGAGCAGGACTTGCTTCAATGGGTTTTTGGTGCTCACTGAGTCTGCTCCTTGAGTGTGTTGTTTATGGATGTCTAGAGTTGTAATCTAGTATGGTATGAAGCTGTCCACTGGGTGCACTGGCCCTGGGGCCTCCCGGGTGGTACAAAGTCAGCCTCTGCCTAGGGCTTCCTGGTTGGAGCTATAGAACAAACTGCAGATGGCTGCTACTTGCATTAGGCTTGGAAGTACCCATGGAAGGCCCATCTGTGAAGCAAAGCAGGCTGGTGCTAGTGCCTGGTCTTGGGCCTCTTATTGATAGGTTTGGGGCATGCTGTCACCAGCTGCTGCTTGTTTGAGAGATTTTAGAAAAGTCTGAAGCCTGAGCCAGGATAGGCCATTCATATGGGAAAGCTGCTACAAACAGCTTGGGTGGGACTGCAGATTGTATGGGGCGGGGTCTCAGGGAATCACTAGGGAAGAGTGAACAGTGTGGGCCAGGCTGATGGAAACTCAGATACGGCTGCCACTCAGCTCTGCCACAGGAAAGGACCCAGCACACAATCAATGACCCCTGTGCACAACCCTGTCTGGGAGAAAGCTGCCCCTGAGTTCCTGCCCCAATTCCAGATAATCCAGTTTCTTCCTGTATGTCCCTAGATTCCTAACACTTATACCCCAGAGGAAGTGAAACAGTGTAAGTTTGTGTGCCAGCCCTTCAAGAGGGACTGCCTGAGTCTCCAGCAGCCTCTGTGCCACTCAACTACAACCCCTGCTGTTTTTACAACCCGAAGTTATGAGGACTTCTCTTCCCAGCTCTGAAACCCTGGATTGGAGGTCTGGTGTGTGGCTGGGACTCCTTGCTTCTCATGGTAGGACTCGGCAGGAAAGATATCCCTCGCAATTAAAAAAAAACCACCACATGTGGGTGTCAGACCAGACCATTCAGTGCCTTTGCTCCTCTTGATGTACTTTCTTCTTTAATTCTCTAGTTGTTGGACTTCCATTCAGCCAGATTTTAGGCAGTTCTGAATGACAGCATTTACTTATGCCGCCATCTTGGTTCTCAGGATATAAATTAATTTAAAGAATGTTTATAGTAAGAGCTGCTGCTGACACATACACTGTCTCATTTAAACACTAAAACCACCCTGTGAGGAAGCTATTACTGCCCCCATTTTTAAAGATTTAAAGATGAAGACACTGAGGTTCAGACTGAGTAATGTGTTCCCAAAACACAGGTGGTGAGTGCTAGGCCTGAGAATGAGATTTTAGAAAAATCTGAAGCCTGAGTTGGGACAGGCCACTCAGATGGGAAAGCTGCTCCAAACAGCTTGGGTGGGGCTGCAGACTGTCTGCCCCCAAGGTTGGTGCCATTACAGTGCTTGGTGCATGGCAGGTTGTAAAGAAAAGGCAGCTATTGGGACTCTGGCAAAGGCCCTCCTGAGCCTGAATCAGCAGCTCTGGGATGAGGCATCATCATGCCCATTTTACTGGTGAGAAGGCGGGGGCCCAGCTAGACTAGTTTAGACTTCTAGAGTTCAATAAAAAGCCCATTTTACAGAGGCATATACTTTAGTATATTTATGGATAAATTATTTGCAGTCTGGAATTTGCCTCAAAATAATGCAGAGCCAGGGAGGATGGTGTGGTAATGAGATGAAACAGATGCTGGATTGGCTAGTTGAGAACTATTGAAGCTAAGTCATGAGTACACTATACTGTGTTCTTTATTCTTGTTTGTTAGAAACTTTGCATAATAAAAAGCAACAGCAAAAAATAACACCTCATCTCCAGGAAAATATATAAGGCAGAGGTGGGTCTCAAATTGAGGTGTGTTCTATTTCCAAATTCCAAGTTCCCTCCACTCTACTGTAATAAAGCATTCCTCCTTCTTCCCATCCTCACTATATGGTCCTGCCACACTAGGGAATTGGCATCATTCTAGAACCCAAAGTTCAGATAATCTAAGTTGGGAACTGCAAGGTAATCTCCACTGAGCATCGCATAGCGGCAGCTCAACTGCTGTAAGGGTGCAAGGGAAGGGTGAGGCCTGCTGCCTGGAGAGTCTAGGAAAGGTCTTAGGAAGGAAGCAGGACTTTGGTGTGAAAAGGACGTGGATTATGTGAAGGAGAATGAAGAGATAAGAAAGAGAATGAAGGGAGAATGGAGAATGAAGGGATAAGAGGAAAGGAGAAGTGCATGTAGGTGCATGGGCAGGAGCTGCGCAGGCTGAACTCTGCTTCCTCGGATCCCTTTGGGTGCTACTGCAGCCCCACTGGTGTCCCTTCCACCTGTCTCCCGCCTCTTAAGCTACCCTCCACACTGTCCCAGGATGATGTTCCCAAACAGAAATCTGATCACATCTTCCCCCTGTGCATTAAAAACCTCCCTGAGCTCCCCAATTACCTCTAGACAATGTTTACACTTCTCAACCTGACGCTCAGGGTGCCTATCACTAACCAGCACTCACTGCCACCTGCCCCCTTGCCAGGTTCCCACACAGATACCCAAAGCCTGAGGTCTAGCTGCCTCACACACCTGGGTACCTTTTCTCTAATGTTCTCTCCTTCCAACATGCCCCGCCTCCTGATAGACTCCTGTAGGACCAGCTCAGATGTCACTACCTCACTTTGCCCCATCCAAGCACACAGCCACTGTTATCAGGGCACCCTCAACCTATACTTGTTTGCCTCCTGATGAGAATGTGGGCTCTGGGTCTAGAGAGGCCACCTTGTTGTTCCCCATCTACACAACGGGCGACCAATACCAGGTATCTATTATCACTACTGGCAGCTTTAAAAATGCAGCCCCTGATCAGACAGGTAGGGGACCGGGCACGGAGCAGCTACTGGAAGAGGCCGCCCCATAAGGGCGACAGGATGTTGAGCAGAGGGCTCAGTCCTGTCCTTAGCTGAGGCCGCCTTACTGCTGTGCTCTGCAGGTGTCTGAAAAGCCCAAGGCTTATTTAGCCTTCAAATGCTGTAATAGTTCCCTCCCCAAGGTTCAAACTATGGCTCGCGGGCCACATGCGGCCCGCCGAGGACATTTATCCGGCCCGCCGCCCGCCGGGTGTTTTTGCCGCCGCTGGGCGCATGTGTGGAATGTGCACCGCACTCTCTGACTCCCCTCCTCTCTGTCTCTCGACTCCTCCTCTCAGTCTCCGGTGTGATCAGAGGAGTCACTCATGAGCTTGCCTATGCAGAGCCTGCTGCTGCCTGAGGACCGAAGTAAGAACAAGTTAGGATTTTTTTTTTTTTGAAGGTAGGAGGTCTATTTTCTTTATTTTATTTTGCAGTTAGTAGGGCCTTTTTTTGCGTTTAAAGGGGGCCTTTTTTTTTTCTGAAGTTAGGAGGTGTTTTTTTTTTGCAGATGGGGGCGCCTTTTTTTGAAGTTAGGAGAGCCTTATTTTGAAGTTAGGAGAGCCTTTTTTTTTTAAAGTTGGTTAGTTGGTTGGGGGTGGTTTCTAGGGGGGTTGCATCACAGTGACAACGCAAATAGTCAGTGTTCAGTGCTAATGCAAATTGTCAGCGCTCAGAAGTAATGCAAACAGTCAGTAATGATAATTTAAGTGCTCAGTGTTAATGCTAATGGTCAGCGCTCAGTATTAATGCAAATTGTCAGTGGTCAGTGTTACTGCAAATGGTCAGCGGTCAGTGTTAATGCAAATGGTCAGTGCTCAGTGTTATCGCACGGGGGCCCCAAACTGGTAATCTGCCTAAGGCCCCATGGGAACTTAATCCGGCTCTGCAGACAGCCAAAGAGTAGGAAACCCAATTTAATTGACAGTAAGTGCATTTATATTTTGATTGCTATTCAGTTGTGTATGATGTTGTATGTTGTGTGCCATGTAAGCCCCAGTTCACACTGTTGTGATCTCTGAGCAGTGCGAGTTCAGAACTCACATTAGATTCAGAAGAAAAAAGGCATACATGCCTTCTTTTACCTGCAGTGGAATCTGATCGCATGGGTCTTCTCACCCATGCGATCAGATTCCTGTGCGAGTTCACAGATCACAGTGCGATTTGCATAGGGTAGTGTGAACTGGAAAGGTGGTGGAGGAACCAGCTCTGTAATCGTGCTGGTTCCTGCACCGCACCAGTGTGAGCCTGAGATAAAAGCGGAGTTCCACCAATATGGGCACTGGTGAGGCTGAAATGATGTGGACTGGCAAGGCTGCATTGATGGGCACTGAGCAGACTGCATTGATGGGCAGTGCAGTCTATATGTCTCTGTGCAGTCAAAGTTATTACTGGTATATTGTTTTTGTAGTGCTATATATATATATACACATATATACACATACATACACATACACATACATACACATATACATATACATATACATATATGTATGTATTTTACTAATAGCAATTTGGAATCCCTAGGAAACAATATCAAGAAAGAGAAAAATAGACTCGGAGTGTAGGATATTCAAAGAACAGTGGACTTATGATTACTTTTTCATGCAGTACAAGGAAAGAGCTGTGTGTTTGATATGTCAGAATATAGTGTCTGTGTTCAAAGAATACAATTTGCATCGACACTATCAAACTCAACATAAAGATAAATATGATTGTTTGGTCGGAGAAGTGAGAAAAGATAAAATATTAAAACTGAAAGGTACATTGACAACTCAGCAAAATACTTTTGTGAAACAGAAGCAGCTAAATATTTCATCACCGAGAGCAAGTTTTCAAGTTGCCAAGCTAATAGCGTGCACTGGCAGACCATTCATGGAAGGAGAATTTGTTAAAGAATGCCTTCTTTCTGTTGCCAAAGAGATGTGTCCAGAGAAGGCTGATTTATTTAGTACAGTGAGTCTTTCAGGGCCTAAATTACATGAAGGATTGAAGAAATGGGAGACAAGTTGCATCAGCATTTGTAAAACTCCAGAAAAAAACTTTCCTATTTTTCCTTGGCACTCGATGAAAGTAATGATGTTCGTGATTCTGCACAACTTCTAATTTTTATTCATGGGACGAATGACTATTTCAAAGTCACAGAAGGGCTTGCTGCACTGCAAAGCATCAAAGGAACAACTATAGGAGAGGATATCTATGAAAAGGTTTGCCAAACTGTGAATGGTTTGGCACTGGACTGGGCTAAACTAGTCAGTGTGACAACTGATGGTGCTCCTAGCATGGTGGGGTCTAAGAAAGGAGTAACTGCTCGCATTAACCAAGAGACGGGCAAACATAACCATTCTCATCTAATAGCCATACACTGCCTCATCCACCAACAAGCGCTGCGTAGTAAATCGCTGAAGTGGGACTCTGTTATGAAAATTGTGGTATCTTGTGTTAACTTCATTAGAACTAATGCACTAAACCATAGACAATTTCAAGAATTTCTGTCTGAGCTAAATGTTGCCTATGAAGATGTTCTGTACCACACAGAAGTCCGTTGGCTGAGTTGAGAGAGAGTTTTGAAACATTTCTATGACTTACTTCCACAGATTACAGCTTTTCTGCTTTCAAAAAACAAAGAAGTACCAGAGCTCAATGATGCAGAATGGAAATGGCACCTTGCCTTTCTGACAGATGTAACAGAGCTACTCAACAGTTTCAATGTGCAACTTCAAGGAAAGGGGAAGCTCATCTGTGATATGCAATCACAC